>OZ025240.1:73245342-73330342 GCA_964019155.1 Osedax fenrisi | reverse complement strand
AGGTCGCCGTGGATTACATAATGACGTAACATGTGTTCATGGTAACGTAATAATTTAAATGAGATTTAAAAATCCATACTCTTTCGATTATTTCTAGGTGATTATTCGATTAAAAACGAGCAGAAAAGCGCCACAACAAGGATTAACGTTCGCACATGGTTAAATGTATACCCCGGATCAGAATCAAGAATGGAGGATAGCGGAATCCGAATACACACCTTCGCCACGGAATGGACCTTCTTTGAGAAGATCAACATCCGCTAATCAATCTCTATGGGAACAAAACTATAATCAACAACAACAACCACCCCAAGTCCCTCAGCGAGGAATACAACACTACGATAACGTTAATTATAGGCATCTATCATATGCCGAAATAAACAGCGGATACCATCAACACCCACAACAACAACAACCACAACAACAACAACAACAACAACAACAACAACAATTCATTCCTGATTGGTCTGATACGGATAGGACTCTACCTCGAGTGAAGCGTTCCAATCTATCTTCCGGTTCGTTTTCGAGTTATAATGATGGTGCAGATAGACACCACTATGTCGACCAACACCGGAAGTTCCCTTCATCCCAATCGTTGACCGCCGACCAGCACAATAAGAAGAATAACAACAAATCACGCGGTCTAAGCAGGGTTCGCTCATTTCTAGGGTTCAACAGTTCACCCGCAAGTGGTGACGACCTACCCTCGTACGAACAGTCATCGTCTAAACGAAAATCTTCCACCGGTTTATCACACAGACGTAAACACTCTTCGGCCGAAAACACCATCCCACAACAGGTAGCGCCACCTACGAGACAGAATGCCTCACCACCACCGCCTAATTGTAATTGGTCACCTCGCCTGGACACCTGCTACGAGTCGCAGGTGCAAGCGCAGAGGACAAACAGACAGGCTAATGCCACTAAGGATGTACGACCCACATCATTCACCAGAAGACAAGTAACTTTACCCCAGCCCCCACCGCCATCTAACTCCCCCGGCCTAGCTCAGGTTGCGTCACCCCACTCGCCATACTTCCGCGCGAATAACGTGAATAGCGTATCGCAACCTTCGACCCCTCGTAGTGCCCAGCGAGTACCACCAGCCTACCCCGGTCGATCCGCCAGCTTCAACGAACACGATCTAAACATAGCTCGAGCGGGCTTTCAAGTATATCAGAATCACAAGATTTCACAGTAAGATATACGGCATGGCTACTCTATGGGTGTGTGGTATTCATTTGCACTATCAGCAGAATTGCGTCATTATATTTATTACGTAATCATTGTAATCATTTCGATCGTATTCGTAATTATATATATATATATATATATATATTCATTAAATATAGCATCGAATATCAGGATGTTTATATTTATATGTTATTTTATAAGCTGTTTTATAATTATTTACACATAAATAGCGATATATTTATGATTGTGTTCATACTTTTATATATATATATATTTATATATATATCTAATATATATATATATATATATATATATATATATATATATAAAGTTGCATATCTTTATTTCATCTAACTAAGTGTGAGATATTCTGCACGTGGCTTCCTTGATATATTACATAATATTTTGATTATTGTACTATGTTATAACATGTATGCTACAGTATATCTATATATACTACACTTTCATTACACACATATTTTTAATGCATGCTCTGTTTGCACGTATATATATCTGAATTATATTCATTACTAATAATAATTATTATATATAAGTATGCAATAATATAACCTACCGTATAATATAGTATATTATATATATATATATATATATATATATTGATAAAATACTATATTATAATGTATGTATGTACTTTTTCTTTATATAAATATACATGTATGATACCTATATATATTCATTTGAAAACAATTCTTACTTTTAAGTTTATATTATTGATTATATTTTGTAAGTAACTGTATTTCTTTTAAAATATGTATCATAATATTTAATTATCTATATATAAGTTAACAAAATATTATTTTTGACTTTTTTGATAACTATATTATTAAAAATTGTAATGCAATATATTTTAAGCTAGTTTACATATTATATAAAAAATACACACATGCATATAATTAGTACATTTATTAAATTAAAATACACTTAATAAATCTGCTTGATCAAACTAACTTCGTTTGTAATCATGTACTACCATGGTATTTTGAAAAGTTTATTTTCACAACTAATTGTAATTGTGTTATAACATGTAAGTTATAACACGAATATTAAATCATTAACATTATTTATATAATTATAGAAATAATTTCATTTATATAGTTTTTTTTTTAATATTTTATAAATATGGATGTCTAGATGGTTTTAATTTAAATTATGGAATTATAGGCAGCAATATTAAATCTATGATAATTAAATTAATACTTACATTATATTAGTTTATAAATATATCTAAAAAAAATAAGTCCTTATTATATTTTCAATATGGATACATAATTGTATAATATATATTTTTATTTTCTAAAATCACATAAAATCAATATAGAATTTAATGTTGTTTCATTATAAAAAATGGGACAAACCTAAAAATGTAAATGAAATATTGTTTTCCGGAATTATTTATTAATAGAATTAATGATATCAATAATATATGATATTAACGATTTATTTTATATTTAAGCCATATTATGTAACTTACATTATACCAATAAATTATACCAATAAATGATATCAATACATAATACCAATAAAGTTAACATAAATAAACGATTGATAGACATTTTTATTATCATTATTGTATATAAAGTGTAAAAAGTAAAATTCATATATATGAGATACTTTTTTTTATTATAATTGTGATCTTAAATTTGTATATATACATATATATATTCTATAGAATGTAATATTTCTTAAATGTTTTAAAACCATCACAGTTAAACGTAGACAAATTTAAACATATATGTTATCATCACCATTTAGCATAGTTACAATATGAATTAACTATGACAAACTGTACTAAAAATTAAACCCAGCGTAACCCTTAGATTAGCATCGTTAACTTCCGGGCGACAGTCGAGCTCTAGGAGTTCCCCTACATCGTTATCAACGGAACCCTCGTCTTCATCGTGTGACCCCTGTGATCAAGGTCAGTGTCTAGCGGTCGAGTAGCTCCTAGCGTGTAACCGACGCACTAACATTACCCCAGGTGAACTTGTACACTGTTTCAAGATAATAGAACGCGACAAACAGGGTTTCGGGCTTACCGTGAGTGGGGATAATCCAGTGTTTGTGGAGATCGTAAAGAAAGGTTACCATATATGCCCGTTGGTGTTACATAATACATATACTTATAAGCATTATATAGAGTGAACGTGTATACCAGGTATATGTGTCATTATAAATGTATAAGTAAATTTAAATGAATGATTAATTGTATATATATAGAATATTAATAATGATTTAATTTTATAAATATGTTCCATATATAGACAATGTCTATTAGACATGTAATTGATATATTATATGACCGTGTAAATATACAATTAAACTATTGTCTTATAATAATAATAATATCAATAATGCTAATAAAATATGAACTTTTCTGTACTACAATTCTGCTACTTATTATAGTAGAGTTAGCGTGTGTGTTATGCATTAATTAACCGTAAGTCCCACTTCACTCTCTGTATACCACTAATGATATTAGTCTGCTGTATCGGTATATTTATTAATGGTCACATATATGATACTACGAATAATGTGTACGAGATGTCATATATGTGAAACGAACACCTAATTAGAGAATACTAAAGCTCATATTATTCATGTGATATACGTACTTGTTCTATAGATGGCGCTGCATTCCGTGCGGGAGTAGAAAAGGGAGATAGAATTATCAAGGTTGTATTATCGCTCAGAGACAAACTAATTATATTACACTTATAATCACCATACCATATCATCCGTTATACCACCTGTATGGTTTTGTTGACTTGCGTGGTCCTTATCTATATAATCATTACTATATTACATCTTATTCACTACTTCTACAAATAATCTTCATATGTATGTAAATAAATGATAGACCATTATTTTAAATTAAAATGTGTATATCGAAAATCCATATGCACAAAAATAAATACCTACAAACAAATACATACAAATAAATATACTCTCACATACATACTCACATACAAACTAAACTAGGTAGATAATTATAAACAAATACATTTATATAAATGAATGTATATATATATATATACATGAATGTACATTGTACATGCGTAACATATTATGCATGTACAAATGTACACAAATATGTATTTGGAAACGTATGTGAGCTTATAAAATATATATTATACTTTCATATTTACATATTTCCACTCATACAAATAAACATGTATATACACAAAATACACATTTTCAATCAGTTCAAGATCACATGCATTTCTCCAATATAACTTACACACCATATCAGTCTATCACTATTATATATATATATATGAATACACAATATGTTAACAATGTCTACATACTGTTACAGGTGAACGGGACATTAGTTACTAGTTTCAATCACATAGAAGTCTGTAGACTTATCAAATGTTAGTAAATTAGTATTATATATGTATGGACTATCCAAAATCATAGTATACTTGTTAATTTAATATATATATATATATATATATATATATATATATATATATATATATGTTATATACTGTGAAAGGTTAGGAAGATATAATATATATATATATATATATATACATATATATATATATATATATATTATATATATATATAAATGTATATAGTATTGATTACATAAATTATAAAATTGTTTTCCTATTAGAGGATAATCAATTTTCATTCAACATTTATTTCAATATGATTTTGAATTAATGTTAATACTCTTCTCCAGTCTCCTAAATTAGTATAATAGTCCAAATTACATATTTATCATTTTCATCATTTACTTATAGTACAGTATACATTTTATATTTTTATATTATGGTTATGTATATAATTATATAAAGTAAATTAATAAATTATTAGTAATATATTTCCAAATTTAAATAAATGAAAATCAATATTATATATTCATTGATTTTATACTATTATCCTATACAATTAATTATAATTGTAATTCGATATACTGAGATATTATGAAATTCATCAGTATTTATATTATCTAACATATAATATTTATTTTTTATAAATACCATTATAAAGTAAACTTTTAATAAATATAATCCTTGAATATATTATAATTCACATACAATTATTATTATATAATATTTTTTACATAAAATTATTACATTTTCGAATTTTAATAAATATAAATACATATTATTAAATTAACATTATAAATAACTATTTATTATAAAAAATCCTTTAAAATATTTTAAATTAAAATCATTTTATATTATTGTATGTGTTTGCATAAAATCATTATTGAATTTTAAGAAATATACCAAAGATTTTCCGAAGGATGCTTCGCAAAATCTTTGAATATACTATTAAATTATTTACTGGAATATCATTATATCAGAATATTATCCAATGAATATTAAGGTTAAATTATCAATCAGTGGTTACATTTATTGAAATATATAGTATTATCCATATATAGAGTATTAACTTTATGTTATTATAATACACATATCAATGCAGTCATTATTCATTATAAATCATAGTTATAACTTATAACTTATAAGTACTAAGTAGATTTAATTTTATAAATGTATTGATATATGATTACTTATTTAACATATATTATTGTTGATTATATTTTGAATTATTCACACATCAAATACAGATGTGTATATATATTATTAATTAATAATTTATATATTAATAAACTATTTATTTGTTAGTAATATTAATAGTAATCTAGTATATTTATTAATATGTTTAATATTATTATATAATATTTAAAAAATAATAGTTATTAAAATTATAGAAGATTAGATATACATTTTTAATTAATGTATTATCAAATAAATAATGTTATTATAAAAGATAATTATAGAATTTTGATGTGCATAATATATTTCAAAAATTAGGTTAATTGCATGTATCTAACTCTATATAAATACAAACACATACACACACAAGCAGCACATATATACATACACAAATCCCCCCACACACACACACTCATATATATTTACATTTAAGGTAACCCACTTATTAGTAATAATCTACCACTACATATTTTAAACAAAATTATCTATTTTTTTTATTAATATTAAATATCATATACATTATCTATATCTTCTGAAATTTTAAATTATTATATTTATTATAAGTTACAGAAAAACTCATAAAAATATTTTATAGAGATCCCTAATGGTAAAAATTAAACCTAATTAGTAATTTTCAATTACATTTTATTCAGAATAATTATTTTTTTCTACCATGTGTATTAATACAAATTGTTAGCTCCTCATAGTATATATTCTATTCTATATTTTCAAGGTATGTAGTATATTTAAATAAATAGTTATTATCCAAACAGGAGTATTCTGCTTTATATTTTTTTAAATATTGATTAAATTCTGTAAAAAAAACTACTATGTATATAAATTCTATATTTTATATATTTATTGAAAGGGATAGTATTTATAGATATATAATCTACATTTAATACAAGAAATTGTTTGGCAAATTGGCAAGTAATTAAAAGGGTAATACATTAGGTATATTATTATTACACATTATACATTTGTTTCAATCATTGCATGTGATTTAATTAGTCCATTGGATGATGTTCATGAACCTTATCTGATTCATTTCTGATTCATTTCTGATTCACAACAAATGAGTACATTACATATGCATGAATCATATATCACATATACCATACTGAATATCAAGTTATACCCTTAGTTATACTGTTTATAACCTACGTCAATATAATTAAACTATTGTGATAATCTTACATAATTTACATTCTTCAAATAATTCGCTATAATCACACATAGTACAAATAATAACAATAATATATAACGAAAAATAACTAGCTATTATTATATAATACATATGTTGATTATTGATTAACCTATTATAAAACAATTAATATAATTATTATATATGTATCATATATACTGTATATGTATAGTATACATTGATACTGTGAATTGATAATAAATATAATTTAATTAAATATTTGTCAAACAAATTAGAATATTTGTAAATTACAAATTGTAATACATTTTTTTCTTATCTAGTTAATTATTAATAAAAATAAAATAAATTGTACAATGAATCACCATAATGGTTATCATGGTAATTATACATTATGTACAATATATCACTTATTAGTAATAAGTTATTACATACTAATTATATTTTAATTTAATCCAAATATATTATTTAACTAAAATCTACATTAAAAATTAAAAATTGACTAGTTGATTCAACGAATAAATAAAATTATAGATTTTATAAAGATTTGTCCATATATATTATATACTAGTTGTGACACGTTTTATCAGGTATTATTATATTATTGGATATTAATTTAATTTAAATTATAGTTTAATCGTTTACAAAATATATGTAATCTAAACAAAATTAAATTAATAGTATATTCATAATCACACTCTCATACACCATATAATTACAAATATATATATATATATATATATATATATATATATATATATATATCATTATTCGTATGATACAGATAATATAGGACGTATATGATAAATGTATCATATGCACCAGTATATATATATATATATATATATACTGATATTATGAACACTGAGTAATATGATTATTTATTATTGACTATATATAGTAATATATAAAAATATATATATATATATTCTATAAAACATAAATACAAATACATACACATATTACACCAACACGTGCATATCAAATATGTGTGGATAAGAATGGATTTGTTATCATATATGCAGTTAAGTTATGATAATTGTTACATTGGTGATTTATATAGAAGTTTTAACACCTAGTTGTCATACACAGAGGATATTTATAACTATATTGTTACAGGTGTTCAATCCGATATATATATATATATATATATATATATATAACTCGTCATAGGCTACACTTTGTAACCCCGTTTAACCCGTTATAATGTATGTTAAGTTTACATTGTTAACCTATTTAACTATTATATATAATATATATAACAATAATATATATACATGTATATGTATATATATGTATATATATATATATATATATATATATATATATATATATTATAATACACATGTAGTTGCAAACACTCATTCGTATATAACCATGAGAATAACTCCCTTTAATTGTGTACTACCACTATAATAACTGCAGCCTTTAGTTACATTGATGGAGAATGCAATCATTTAGTAACTTCTATCGCATATACACGCGTATTATATGTATTAAAAGCATAGATACTCGAGTGGAATGTAAATGCAATACTCGATTATATAATGATTAGATCATTGCTTATGCATCTAAACATAGTATGGTGTAATATTGTATAACATAGATTTAAACATTATAATGTATGGTGACTATAGTGAATATATATATTCATTCGTATACAATTCATATTGATATTTACATATATTATAACTTCATTTGTGTTTACATATGTTCATATACTGGTATTAATTGGTATTTTAATAACTCTATATGGGTTCAATATATATATATATATATATATATATATATATATATATATATACTAGGATAATACTGATTTCTATGTAATACTTGGAAATGAATTATCTGTATTTATTATTATATAATGACTATTATTATACTGTAGTGAACGATTATCTAGATAATGTTATTATTGTTAAATATACCACACCTGTCTAATTAACTAATTGACCTATTATACAATCTATTATTATAATACCAACTAGAAGTTTATTTCTCATCGAGATCTCCACAACTGCATGAATGCACAACAATACGTCTATTGTTCTAATAAAGTCTAAAATAATTAGTGCATTATATAATTAACATTTCACTAGTTGTTTTATATAATTGATCTCTCTCTCTCTATATATATATATATATATATATGTGTATATTTGTATACACATATGTATGAGATAGCGTGCATTTAGCTATATATAGCTAAATGCATATTAGCTATAGCTAATGTATGTTCTATATTTATAATGAATATATTGCTAACTTATTTGTTACTTATCTGTTACTAATATCATATATACAGTGATGTATGCATATATAGTCACGGTATATACTCGATTTTGTGGTGTATGTGTAAACGCATAGTAGTCTAATATAGTATACTATAGTACTATAGTATCACATATTTTTCTAAGATTCGGAAAGTACTTGACAGTATTCCACTAAACAGCTAATAGTAACATAAAAACGTATGTAAACGTACATAAATACGTACATATAAACATACTACCCGGAAGTCTTCCCAATACTACTATGGATTAATGTTATTGAAATATTATATATATATATAATTGTCACTAATATGTTCATGATATATTTATGCATTATTCTTAAAGCCGTTTTATGGATAATGTCGAATACTTAATAATATAATTTACAGCAAAACTATATATATATATACGAGCACATATACATATACACACGCACACAAGCATACATGTATGTAATGATACGCGTTAATTCGGTCGATACATCATGGTCAGGCAACGCCATTATAGGTGTGTGTGTGTATGTGTGTGGTCATCTACGGAGGAGAACAACTGAACTGAATTACCTCTCGCGTTCTCTCGCTGATTCTCATCCATCCGACCACGTGGTGTATCACGTGACGCCATAATCACACATACCACGTGCACGGGCACCGTCACTAGCGCATACGTATTCATATCAACCTATAGACAGGTATACCGATAGGGAAAGAGTGAGTGAGGGAGGCAGGTTTGCGCATGATCGAACGATGACGTTACAACTCGTACCGCTCACTATTTGCACACACCGCACCTTCTCAATAACAACAACCATGTGACTGTGTAAACTGTGACGGCACATATAGATAGTGCTAGGCGCTAATGGGTGCTACACTAATGATTATACCATTACATACCATTACATCATCACCGTCACCGTCACCGCGGTCGTCGTGCTAGGCGACTGAGTTACGTAATGACGTGTGTGACTGTGGCGATAAACATCACACGATTACATAATAGGGTTAAGGCCCTAATGTAACACCGGGTGTATATGACAACCTGTACTAGATTAGGCTTTACATTTCATACTATCAACTTCATACATATCATACCATATCTATATATCAATGATCATCCACCGGAATATACGCGTTCTGTACATATCTAATGAATATCACGTTATCCACGCGCATTACTGCATAATACTGTTTGTTGGCCGCGTGATTCACACATACTTGATAGCAATATTCTTATGGATAACAAAGATAACACTATAATATATGCACGTTATCATCTCGTTATGATTAGCCATCACTGTTTATGGCTATACTATAGAGTCTATAGCATTGTTTGCGTATATTCAGTATACTGGGGTGGCGGGGGTGACGGAATTGTAATGATATGCTTTGTTATTAATGATAGCTTTAATTAAACGTAAACAATAGTATATCAAAGCGGCAAGTGTTGTGTGTGTGTGTGTGTTGATTTCACTGCAGTTGGGATCTTTATCACTACGAAGTGTACACTGTAGACATATAGAATGTATAGTATACACTGTATACAGTATATAGTATACAGTATACTGTATAGTATACACTGTATACAGTATATAGTATACAGTATACTGTATATTTTACATTATACACTGTATAATATACATTGTACAATGTGTATATAATGCACGTATTAGATCAATTAGCAGTATACATAACAAACACACTTATATTATATATATAGACACTTATTTATATTTATAGTATGTGTTATATAGATTCAGTAATAGCTACCTATCTATATATGTGTGGGTATGTGTGTGGTCAACTGTATAGTATATAGCCATGTAGGAATTGTAGTGCATCGCGTTCTAAATATAAGAGAGAATATTCACAATACTACTACTACTACTACTACTACTACTACTACTACTACTACTACTACTACTACTACTACTACTACTACTACTACTACTACTACTACTACTACTACTACTACTACTACTACTACTACTACTACTACTACTACTACTACTACTACTACTACTACTACTACTACTACTACTACTACTACTACTACTACTACTACTACTACTACTACTACTACTACTACTACTACTACTACTACTACTACTACTACTACTACTACTACTACTACTACTACTACTACTACTACTACTACTACTACTACTACTACTACTACTACTACTACTACTACTACTACTACTACTACTACTACTACTACTACTACTACTACTACTACTACTACTACTACTACTACTACTACTACTACTACTACTACTACTACTACTACTACTACTACTACTACTACTACTACTAAATGACACCTACTACTACTACTACTACTACTACTACTACTACTACTACTACTACTACTACTACTACTACTACTACTACTACTACTACTACTACTACTACTACTACTACTACTACTACTACTACTACTACTACTACTACTACTACTACTACTACTACTACTACTACTACTACTACTACTAAATGACACCTACTACTGGTAATAATACTAGTAGTATGAGCTCATAATAATAATACATAATAATAAAACTTCTATAGGTTACTACTATATTAGTTTACTATAAGTAATACAGTACTAATAACAATATAGTATTATATAGTACTATAGTAGTGTAGTTACATGTAGATATGTACATGTAGTATTAGTAGTTAGGTTGTGTATAAAGGGTATGTGTGATATAATTAAACAGCTGTCTTTATATATAATAAAGTATATATATATACATACATACATATGCACTCACATATATAGGAATAATAATACATATAGAGATATATTAATAGTATTAGTATTAGTAGTAGTAGTAGTAGTAGTAGTAGTAGTAGTAGTAGTAGTATTAGTATTAGTAGTAGTAGTAGTAGTAGTAGTAGTAGTAGTAGTAGTAGTAGTAGTAGTAGTAGTAGTAGTAGTAGTAGTAGTAGTAGTAGTAGTAGTAGTAGTAGTAGTATTAGTAGTAGTAGTAGTAGTAGTAGTAGTAGTAGTAGTGGTAGTGGTAGTGGTAGTGGTAGTGGTAGTAGTAGTGGTAGTGGTAGTGGTAGTGGTAGTGTAGTGGTAGTGGTAGTGGTAGTGGTAGTGGTAGTGGTAGTAGTAGTAGTAGTAGTAGTAGTAGTAGTAGTAGTAGTAGTAGTAGTAGTAGTAGTAGTAGTAGTAGTAGTAGTAGTAGTAGTAGTAGTAAACTATATGTATCAGATATCACTCTATCTCTATTTAGTAAACAGATAGAACAAAGTCATGAACATTTACTCAGTAAATTTTACTGTATTTCCACTATTGTCCTGTATATTTCTCTGTCTAGTAATACATTATCTAGTATTGTTATAATACCCTGTTAGTGACAACTAAGTTCATATGCTATTTCACAGAAAACTTTATAGGATATACACACATATAAATATTATTTATATATTACTGCAATATCTAATATATACTATAATATACCTATTTACCTATAGGTAAATCGTAAACGTTATTATTATTTATAACTTTATTAAGTACTTATAATCCTTATATATATAAGTATATACCAATTACTTATAATATGATATACCCTAAATGTAAGGTATACAACATAAATATCTATATATTTGTATATAATTGTATTTATTGGACTATTTATACACTCAATATAGGACTCTAGACGTGATTACATTATGTAATACACACTTAAGTGGGCTTTTCATCATGTTGCGCAACAACTTAGGTACAGTCGTAAATAATGTGTGTGTACGTGATCACGTGTGTATATCTTGCAGGATTTAATGATGTCATCAGTAAATGTCCCATTACGCATACGACCATCGTATGACGCAATTATGAATATTATTTATAATTATATCTACTTTTTACCTATTTAACGTTCGTTATATATCTATAGATACAATTAAAAAGTAGAGATATAAAAAGCGGTATTTTACGAATCTTGAAAATAGAACTCTAGTCACCAGCATCATCATCATCGAGGGGCGAATGTTCCAGTGCATTTTTGCTATACCATCGAGAAAAACAATAGTTACATAATTATCTATATTAACACTGTCCTTATGAACCCTCGATTTACTGCTTTGGTACTCCACTCTCTCTCTCTCTCGCCGTGTATCGCCCCATCTCGCTGGTCATCTCTATTTATCTATTACGCTTTAATAGCACATACACACACACTCACCGGCATAACGTAATACACCTGCCTCACCTATGAGTATACCTCGATACATGCGAGAGATCACTGTTGCAGTGGCGGTAGTGTCAGAAAGCTAAGCCACGCCCCCTTTGTAGCGTCGCTTTGAACTACTACTACTAGCACTTCGCCACGCTTTTTATTCTACGAGCGAACGTACACCTTACCCATTGTCTCTCTATATCTCTATGCCACTGATCACCGGTGATCATCCATTATCTTTATATTACGTAATAATCGGACGTCGATTACGTTTGCGTCGGCTTGATATCGGCCACCCACCACGCACCCTATAGGGTATACCCCGTATATAACGTGTATAACGTAACTTCCTTACCTATTCCTTACCTACCTCGTAACTCCGTTACCTTCGTATAGCCCTTCTTACACACGGATTGTTAACCCAGCGAGAACTACTTCATCCAGGACCAGCACGAAACTTTTACTATCGGACATTACCCCTCTACATCCAGTATTATCGTAACACATATAGTTGATATCCCGAGTAGGGTGAATATAACGTACTCAAAGGCCATATCACATAGTGACGTGTACTGACCTGTTATACACACACGCGCACATACACGGATACACACACGCACACACTCACACATATGCACACATACGATGTGTAAGACACGCGACTTCACCACACAAACAATCGGAACGGATTAACCTACTGCAGTAGCGACTGCTGTGGTGGTGGTGGTGGTGGCGGCGGCGGCGGTGTTCAATAGAGGGCACTGTTCTAGGTAGTAGTAATAGTAGTAGTAGTAGGGGTGGTCAACGCTCTCTCTCTAGTAGCACACTTTAACTTAGCAGTACAACACCGGCAGCAGCAGCAGCTCACTTTAATTGGATTACGTAATCGGATTGACTGGTGACCGCACTGGTAGCGCCCACTCTAGCACCGCCCACTCTAGCACTAGGATGTTGGAGGACACGGATACCATGGGTGAAGGTTGTTCTCTAACTAGGTCATCGCATTGCTGGTGTCGCAGGCCTGTGAAGAGGCGGCGCAGCAACAGCGTATGCGAACTGCAGCGTGCCTGGACCTCTAGTTCTAATAAACGTTAGTTCTGGTCATGTGGTGTATTAGGGTTGATTATGGTGGTGGTAGTGGTGGTAGTAGTGGTGGTAGTGGTAATATAACACTGTTGATATCATAATAAAGAATACACTGGACACCATATATGGTTATACCAGAAAGCTTTATGAATATCCATACCAACTAGACTAGCTAGCTAACCTATTCTGGGAATTGGTGTATGGTACATTAGGTATATGATTAATTACTGGGTAACTGTATAATGTATATGTATAGCTCTGGTGTAACTAACTAGAGTACCCGCTTTATACTGTATACTTTAACGCCTATAAATGATATACATTTTGTAAATAGTAATCTATGTATATAAATATATATATATATAATCGATTTATACATATAATTATAGATGTATACTTTTCTAATATATACATTGTTTTTAATTTAAGATTCTCTTGTTGGTGTTATATTTATGTAGGTAAGTGTAATAAACGAGTATCAATAAATCATTGTTATTATTAATAACTAATTATTAACCAGAGCTGTCTACTAGGTTTATTAACCTATGAATACCCTGCTGTTATTATTAGCATTCTGGGTATTTACCTAATGGTCACTTATGGTCACTTGCACATGTATCTCTTGTTATACATACATTGAAATATAAATACACACACACATACTATCATACACATACACACACAAATATATATATATATATATATATATATATATATATATATTATATATATTATATATTGAATGATATACACCTTGAATTATTAACACATGAATTAATTATGAATATTCAGTATATTTATTTATTATTATAATAAAAATAATACTTGACATATAATAATTATCTAGTTGAAATAATGTTAATAATGATCTATAGTATTTCATTTCCTTATATTAATCAATTTATTCAGATCCTAGTAATATTGATATAATGTCAATGACATTACAATATAGTGTGACAATCTGCTATTCATATCAATATCATTATTTATATATATGTTATAGGATTATTATTATTATACAATAGTATATATCACATATGTTAATATTGATAATTGATATATATATATATATATATATATAATCATAAGATAATTATTCAAAGTAATTAAGGGATACACCAAATTTTCTAAATGTTCATATTCACAGTTTAATGTATTATATATTAATATATTATTAAATACTAATTGTATCTATATAATAATAATACTATATGGTATATTAAATGTAATTATATATATATATATATATATAGTATATGATACTTCAATACTTTTAGTATACATATGAATGACTAATAATACATACTGCTGTATACTGTGACCAATTAAAACCATCATTCACAACACTTAAACTGTAAACTAAATTTTCTTCATATACAAGTACACTTTATGATTACCCCACAGTATTATAATACTCTTTATTTATACTTAACAGTGATTATAATTGCATAGACTAGAGTTTACTTTTAAATTTAATTATGTGTATGCGGGTCCATCTGTCATCAATATATTTAAACATATGTATTCTATACGATTAGATATCAACAAATACCTACTCATTTATAAACTATACATGTATTCTATACAATAAGGGGGGTGCAATCATATATTGATCTCTCATATATAGTATCAGGTATAGTATTTAATGTGCATCATTTTATATATAATATGTTGTCAACAATTGAACAACAATAATAATAATATAATAAACATAGACATGAGGGGAGTCATTGCTGCATATCTATGATGATAAATAATATAATCAATAATAGATAATATAATGAAATCCTTTTGAAATTATTATTCTTTATACAAATTACATATAACTGAAATGATATCATACATTATTTCTATCAGTATTTAAGAATGAGTAAATGGATTTATTTGTAAATATATCACTTACATCTTTAATACAGGTCTCACATAAATACGTTTTACATTTTTCATCCTATGACTTTTCTATTCATTGATATTCGTCTGTTAAACAGATGAAATTGACTGATGGTAAATATATACCATCTCACATTAATAGTGTTGATTTGTATTGCCACCTACATTTAAATAAACTTTCAATCATATAAAATAAAAATTAAAGTTATTTAAATAAATAATGTAGTAACACCTATTATTACAAAAATGATTGATTTTCATCCTTCAATGGATTTGCTATGTATATGTCATATGTCATATTCTATGTATATGTCAAGCAAAAATAGGATAATTTCAGTTTTAATTTTCCATCTGTCAAAATAGATACATCCATTAATTTCATTCATCTGGCTGAAGAAAATTGAAAGAGGCATTCGACAGATGAAAAATAAAAAACGGTATTGATGTGAGACCCCTATAATACATAAATAACTTTATAATATATATTAATAATATGAACTTTCTTTATATTGATGATTGAATAACATAAAACAATTTTTCCAAAAGTTTTATTTATATATATATATAATGTAAGTATTCACATGGGTTTATTTTATTAACATTTAAGGTGTTTATTAACATTCACAGTCTTTAAATTTCAATTTAATTAGATAGGACATATTTTTTTTGAAAATTCAAAATCTTATGAAATAATTAAGAATTTTACATGATTTAAATTGCATAACATTAAGATATATTATGTTAATTATTCTTTTTAAATTTGTAAATGATGAGAATATTATTTTTGAAAATATTAGTATTTAAAAAAAATAAAAATGTTATCAAAATGAAATATTTATATTTGCAATTTTTTTATCAACTCTACATCTAATAACAAATATTTCCTGTAGATACAATATACATATAATATTAAAAATACTGTGAAAATGTTACTAAGTTTAATTAATTAATGACTGAGAAATAGTACAGTTAATAAGAAAAACAAATATTCTGAGATAATTTGTGTTAAAAATGGACTATTATTTATTAATGAAAAGACGCTATGGCATTTTTATAGAATAAGCCAAAGTCCAATTAATGACATTTATACAATAAAACCAATATGTGTCGATAGTTGATATGAAAATAAATATATTATTTATATCACTTTTTTTAAATAATTCAAATTGATAAATTATAACTGTTAAAAAACAGTGTTAGGGGGTTTTGGTCGATCAAATTTATCACTCGCTATAATAACCAGTACTCCTTGAATATTAGTATTTGAATTTTAGAATATTTATTAAAATGATATTAATCTAATAAATAGCTATCTCGGATTTTTATATCATGATAATAAAATTATATATTATCAATTCTAATACTACTCATAAATATCGGTGAAATATGGTATGTGTGGGATTAGTTAGTTTTGGTCGATAGTTCCGAATGTGTTAATACTTATTAGTTATACTCAAATAATAAAATTTGAGTTAAATTAACTAATTCAAATATTTATTATAATGATATGATAATATGTAATACACTCATAATTTTAATTAATTATATATTATATATGAACATTTGACCATTAATTATACGCTATTTATTACAATAATACAGCAGAAAATGCACTTTTTACATAATCCATAATATTATGTAATATATTTAATTTTTATTAATTTTTCTTCACATATTTGGTAATATTATAATTATATATAGTTAGTTAATGTAAAAAAAATTCATATATATTACCGTTGTAATTATATTAGCATCGACCAAAATCCCCTCATCGCATATGGTATTATTATGTTATCTTTATTCAATTATATAATTAATATTTTTAATTAATTTTTATTTCATTTTATGTAGAATATTAAGTAGTTTAATATAATATAAAATTTATCATAAAAATATTATTAATTGTGTTATAATTTACCATTAACTCTCCGCTATTTATTACAATAATATAGCAGAAAATGCACTTTTTACATAATCGATAATATTATTCAATATATTTAATTTTTCTTAAATTGTTCTTAAAATATTAGGTAACATTAACATTATACACAGTTTGTTAATGTAAAATATGTTCATATCTACGTTGTGATTATATTGCCATCGACCAAAACACCCGCATCGCCCAAAACCCACTCACGTCCCCTATAATATATGTAAACACTGTTTATTAACAGTCATTTTTTGAATCATCATTTTATTAGAAATAGGTAGAGTTCTAAAATTACTTTGTTATGCTTTATATATGTTTTTAACATATAATATTTTGACATATCATATATTTTCTGAATACATTTTTTTTTAATTTTTCATTTAGAACAATTAAATATATTCACACTTGATTGAAGTAACCAATACATAATATATATTAGATTAATATTATAAATTGTTAATGGTATTATATATATATATATATATATTAGTGCTGTAAAATTTCAAATACTTGGTTGTTCTCTAGAACTTCAAATCTTAAAATGTTGTTCTCGAGAACTTCAAATCTTTAAAAAAATATCAAGTTCTCGAGAACTTCAAATCTCTCATATTTAGGTATGTTCTCGAGAACTTAAAATCTTTTAATAATATTTTAAAATAAGTTAACGAAGAAAAAAATAAGATATTAATTAATTAATTATTACTAATAATAATAAATTAATTATTAATTATAATAATTAATAAATAATTATAATAATTAATAAAAAATTATAATAATTAATAAATAATTATAATAATTAATAAATAATTATAATAATTAATAAATAATTATAATAATTAATAAATAATTATAATAATTAATAAATAATTATAATAATTAATAAATAATTATAATAATTAATAAATAATTATAATAATTAATAAATAATTATAATAATTAATAAATAATTATAATAATTAATAAATAATTATAATAATTAATAAATAATTATAATAATTAATAAATAATTATAATAATTAATAAATAATTATAATAATTAATAAATAATTATAATAATTAATAAATAATTATAATTATTAATTAATAATAATAATAATTAATTTATAAATAATTATTAATTAATAAATAATTATAATAATTAATAAATAATTATAATAATTAATAAATAATTATAATAATTAATAAATAATTATAATAATTAATAAATAATTATAATAATTAAAAAATAATTATAATAATTAATAAATAATTATTGTTAATTAATAATTATTAACAATAAATAATTATTAATTACTTGAATTATTGAATACGTTACTTTTCTAATAATCATATATATTAGTATATAGTATTTAGTAAAGGTGTAAGAGGAATTCTATATACTATATACACTATATATGGCATATATGCTATAGCATATATATTAAATGCTAAATATAAATATTATATTTAGACTATATATCTAGTAGATATATCTAGTATTATATATATATATATATACCATCGTTTCAAATATTTATTCAAAATGTACTTGTAAACAAATATAGTTTTAAACGGTTTATGAATTAATATTTGTATATATCAATACAGAGTATAAATCATTTAAACTTAATCTAATGATATTCCTTCAGGAATATGCAGAATATACGTATTCATTTTAAATATTGTTATTAATGGATAATAAATCAAGGAATCGGTGTCCTTGATAACATTATTCTATTTTAAATACATTATCCTAGGTGGCATAACTGGTGATCGAATTAATAGTATCTATACATTTTAATGGATATTTTAAAATAGTTGAAAGAAACTTATTACATAATTATGTTAATCGATCGGTACCCGAACAATTACCCGACATGATACCCGAACCGAAACTATATTTAAAATAAAGATTTGAGACCATCAAATCTTTCCAAATACCCGAAAATGAAAGATTTGAACCGAACCGAAAAAAAAAGATTTGAGATTTGATATTTGAGATTTGAAATTTTACAGCACTAATATATATATATTTATGATATATTTTAATCCCATTATAATGTCACCTGTATAAAATCAATATTCAACAAATAAATTTGATTGATTTTTATTATTTTTTTATTTTTTTAATTATTTTATATTCTCAATTTAATAAAATTATTCATTTATTTCAATTATATATATATAATAACAGTAGTATATATATAGTATATGTAGTATGCATTGATACATGAATATTGTAATTAATTATAAAACCTAAATCATATTATTCCAATCATATCTAAAAAGTATATAATGATAACATATTTACTATATTACATATGTATATATATTTATGTATATTATATAATATACATATATATATTATACTTTTTATATATTAATATATATATTATAAAAATATATATATATATTATATAAATATATAGAGTCTTGATAGGAAAATATATCACATAATTTAATTACAACATAATATTATATAATTCCGTATATGCATGTGTTGACATGTACACATGTGTTCATGTATATATATATATATATATATAATATATATATATATATATATATATATATATATATATATATATATATATAAATGTAAATATATATTATATATGTATTATATAAATGTATTATATTTAATAAGTTATATGTTTACATACTTATTTATTTGATAAATATATTTGATAGAATGATATATATTTATAATATATATTTATTATATATATATATATATATATATATATATATATTCTCTTTGTAAACATGAACCATAAACATAACCATATCCATAAACAAATATAAATTATTTTGGATTAATATATTTTTTAATGTAAATTCAATATTATAATTTATATAATATTCTAATAGGTGGAATAATATATATAAACAAATATATAGATAGATTTCATCACCATAGTTATTTATTCACATATTTTTCCTTTACAAATTCATATATTTTATAATGAAAGATTATATAATATATAATATATTGTATATCATACCCGACAAACAATAATTACTGCACAGGACTCCTGCAGGAGTCCTTATTTGTAACAATCGGCCTATCTATTATACATGTAAGCAGGGACAAATAAGGACTACAAAACGAATTTTCTGCATCCTGCTAAGGACTAATAAGGACTAAAAAACGAATTTTCTGCATCCTGCTAAGGACGAATAAGGACTGAATAACGGATATTCTGAATACTGGTAAGGATAAATAAGGACTGAATAACGGACATTCTGAATACTGGTAAGGATAAATAAGGACTGAATAACGGATATTCTGAATACTGGTAAGGATAAATAAGGACTGAATAACGGACATTCTAAATACTGGTAAGGATAAATAAGGGTCATATAAAGTATTTTCTATTCCTATATATAATAACCCAGAATTCAACTTACATAAAAAACTTAAGTTCAAAATTTAAATTCAACTTAAGTCAATGGTAACTAATTAACTTAAATTCTAAACTAAATTCTAAATTCAATAATAATAACATTTTAATATGTTCACTTTAATCAATATTCAATTGCTATAGCAATATATATTTATATAATCAATATTGAGCAATTAGTTCAACATGATTTCCAATTATATTATCAATATAATTACGATTAAAATTGTAGTTCAATGTTTCAATTTAATGAGATTATGATAATTTAGAAAAATACATAGGATTACTTAAATAATTTTAGTTTTTAGAATACAATTTTATTTATTAAAAGCAGTATATTAACTTAAATATAAAAGTAAAATAATAATTAATAATAAATTTGCATAAATAAAAATTTAATCAATATATTAAAATAATTAAAAGGTATAATATGTTATTCTTTCTATATTAAAACAAGTATATATATACTTATTAATAATTAATAAACAGATAAATAAACAGTAACATATTATACTACTGAGCAGGGTATATAAAGGACACAAAAAGTAAAGTTCTGCATTCTATTTATAGCTATACAGATGTTACTATGATTTTACTGTAGATGTCCTGCTCAGTACCATATTATACTACTGTGCAGGGTATATAAAGGACACAAAAAGTAAAGTTATGTATTGAATTAAACATTTGTATTGAATTTATTTAATGAATATTCAATGACTTATTATTATTTATACTATATATATATTATAATAATATATCAGAATATTATAATATCTCATACCTAATATATAGTCATATGTATATATATTTATAGAGATATATATATATATATATATATATATATATATATATATATATATATATATATATATATATTTATTGACCCTTTCATTTTATGTTCTTTCACTGTTTCACAGACTAGCTGATGCATGGGTATTAATAGTAATTGATGTAGTAATATGATTTATAGCCAGCTATGATATTAATATAATACTGTGATATTATTCATCTTACTATATATTCACTTTTATATTATTGAGTAATTATACCCTTATTATTATAAAAATAGATTTAATATTAATTTCCTGAATATAAATAAATATAATAACTATGTAACCATATTTAAATAATATAATTACTATATTATACAATAATATTTATTGAACATTTATTATATATTTTTTATAAATAATTTTATAATTTTCACTTTCTAAATAATAAACAATAATATTATTATTTTTGTATTATGGTAATTAGTAATAATCATTAATAAGTACTATATAATCAAAATAATCTATAACATTGTATTATTAATTTATAGCTAGTCATATGTTTTAATAGTATATCCAGTGTTGGGTATAAGAATATATAAAGGATAAAAATCAGATTAAAATAAAGGAAAAGGAGTGAGTTCAGTTGATTTGGAGGAAAGCCGATCCTAATTTTTGCTCCCACTTCTTCAATGAAATTTGTGTGAATTACTGTTTATAATTTGTGCAGTGAAAATTATGTTTATATGGATTGAGTTTTTATAAATGTATTCATACTATTAATAGATATGGATTAATAAGATTATAACATAATTTATATTAAAATAAATATCAAAATAAAAAAATATTTACAAATTTTATTTCAATAGATACAAGCAATGATAGATACATATTATATTTATAATTTATATTATAATTGTTGTAATATAATTATAATATAATAATTTTAATATATTTAATTTTATACATAAATGATATAAAATTAAATTATTTAAAATAAAAGAATGAATTTCAATAAAATAAAATTTTAAAATATATTATCAGATAATTTGTCATGACAAACTTGCAAGTCTATCATGATTACATGACTTATTAAAGATAATATACTCTATAATTTCGAGTATGTTATACACTTAACTTTTACTATATTTACAACGGGGGATCTGCAATATAGCCGGCGAATTCACAAGAGGTGGGACTATAGGCGTGGCTATATTAAAAATACTATAAACGCTAATTCGATTATATAATACTGTAGATAGTTTTTATAGAGATATTTAATTTAATTTGAATACCTAATTCGATTATATAATAGTTAAAAATATTATATTTATTTAATTTATGTTATTTATTGTATTTGCATGCATGACACGTGTTTATTTAAATGTTACATGTAAATAGATAGGTGGAAATAGGTGGTATTTTAAAAAAGTTACTGGACACTGAATATTGAATATTTTTAATTAATTTTTAGTATAATATATTCACAACATATAGCTCTAATTTATTCTTATTATTAAAAAATCTAAAATTAACCTAATATATATTAAAAATAAGTATTAATAATAATCTATATTATTTATGACAATTTTATAAATTTAGTATATATAGTACTAATAGTTAATAGTTAATAGTTAAGGTTAGTATCTACATTATTTAAGTAAATAAGATAAAGTATCAATGTTATAATCTTTATTAAATATATATATATATATATATATATATATATATATATATCATTTATATAGTATAGTTTTATAGTATTTTGAGATTTCATAGTATTATTATTTTATTAAATATACTTTATGTATATATATATATATATATATATATATATATATATATATATTATAGCTATTATATATTAGTGTGAAACCTGATTTCCTACCGTTTTTTAACTATATATACCAATATATATATATTATTTATATAATTATATATTTATACACGTATATAGGTAGTATATATGTAGTATATAATATATACTAAATTTATAAAATTGTCATAAATCATATAGATTATTATTAATACTTATTTTTAATATATATTAGGTTCATTTTAGATTTTTTAATAATAAGAATAAATTAGAGCTATATGTTGTGAATATATTATACTAAAAAATAATTAAAAATATTCAATATTCAGTGACCAGTAACTTTTTTAAAAGACCACCTATTTCCACCTATCTATTTACATGTAACATTTAAATAAACACGTGTCATGCATGCAAATACAATAAATAACATAAATTAAATAACTCTAACATTTTAACTATTATAGTATATAAGTAAAATTAAATTAAAGATTCAAATTAAATTAAATAAATCTTTAAAAAAACTATCTACAATATTATATAATCGAATTAGCGTTTATAGTATTTTTGATATAGCCACGCCTATAGTCCCACCCCTTGTGAATTCGCCGGCTATACTCACTGGTAACCATTTACAACAATTGAATTTGTATAAAAGAATTTAATTTTTTTTTACATGATTCAGTCCAGTTAGTGTCGATATTTTGTTGTAAATGATAATAGTACGCCATGTATAATTATTTAATAATAAGTCAAGCATATCTCCAACAATATTGCTAATAATTAGACTACGAGTATTTATTTTTTATATGATTATATTTATACATAAATGTAGAATCCATACTTTGATTACTTTCTTTGAATTAACGCCTTAAATATAGTCTACTAAATATGTAATCTTCTCAAAGTATCGGTTCCTGGAGTGGATGTGAGAGTTGGAGCAGATATAGATAAATACTAGGAATGGGTAAGTGAATTTAATAGTGATTCCGTTACTGAGTATACTATATATATATATAATATAACCTCTTTGATTTCTATACACTTTTAATAGTTATTATATATAATATTATAATGTTACCATTTATAAAATAATAATAACTTATTTGAATTGAATTATGTTCAGCTAGAAAATGCTAATGTGTTCACATATAAAATTGAAATAATTTGTAATGATTTGAAACAGTAAAACGACAAGTCATAGATGATGTGACATATTTCTCCTGATGTAAACTATCCTTTGATATGTGAAAAAGTTAAAATTAATTAATTATATAACTCATAGTTTTATAATGTTTCTTTTAGAATATTTAATGTGAATTATTATAAAACAATAAATTCGTTAATTTGAAATGTCATTTTATAGTATTTATCTAAGTAAGTAAATCTATTTTAAAGTCATTTAATAATAGTAAAAGCTTTTTTTCTACCTTACTTTCAATAACTGGTTTCAAAATTCTTTAAAGAGGGTTTTTCTTTACAAGTATTTCTGGCGTCTTGCCGGAAATATTTTAACTTTAAAACGATTTTCTATCAAGTTAACTACAATTTTAGTAGGAAACCCTCTTAATTTCCGGCAACTTGCCTGAAATATAATAATTTTATAGAGGTATCTAATTACAACTTAATATAAAATGGTTTTTAAATTACAATATTTCCGGCAAGTTGCAGGACAAATTTTGTAGTGGGATACCTCCTTAATATTCCTTTCAAAATAAATATATAAAAATTAATATGTTTAAAAAAAAGAATACATTTTTATTATAGAACTATTATTAACTTCTCACCATAACTTATGATGAATTATTACTTTTCATAGAATTAATTTATTACTTTATTTATGACCTATTTCTCCAGGCTCTCTATCTTAATTTATCTATGTAAATTATTTATTAGTATAACCAACTCTTTCTGCTTTTAATATTATAAATAGGGATATCTCCTTTATATTTTGTCATATATCTTTATTAGAATACTTATTTATTTATACCAAATTCATAACTCCAACAGTTTACCCTAATATTTTCCAATATTATATCCTACTTTTTATTAATTTAGCGTACTCTAATAATTTCCAATAATGTACCCTAATTTATAAAATAATATAGTACACTAATATTCTCCAGTAGTGTATTTTAATTTATATGAATACATGTACCCACATTTTCTCTACAGTACCCTAATTTATAAAATAATTAAATAACCTAATTAGAATATTAATATTCTTATCTAGTTTAATTTAATTTATAATATTAATATTAAGTTTATTATAATATAACAAAAATATTAATGAAAATATAACAATAATTTATTTATTAATATAATATCAATAACGTAATTCTAATATAATTATATATAAATAATTTGAATACAAACAAATATCAAACGGTTATAATATACCAAAATTAATAAAATATATGTGATTATCTATATTTAAATATGAGTTATATAAGAAATAGAGTGAATTTTAATCTCTGTCTATAACATATGAAATATATTTATTAACATGCTTGTATATTTTCATAATGGTTTCCTTAAATATCCATATAAAATTCGACTACATTTTTATTTTATTTTTTGAATATTTTTTCCCAATCTATTTTTACAGATATTTTTTCAATACAAATAATAGACAAATTATATAATGCAGACTTATTTGTCATGAGAAATAATTTAGATACATTAATATTAAGATGATATTATTAAATATTATATAAAATGTATGATTATATAAATTAAGTATATTATATTATATAATTTTAAATTATAAATTATTAATTTATAAATAATACATATGATATATTTTAATTCTCCAATTTAAAGTGTAATTTTGTTTTAAAAAATCATTGTAAATCTACGATAATTAAAATTGAATGTATAAAGTATAAATAATTAATATTTAGTATTTTATATATATATATATATATATATATATATATATATATATATATATGTATGTGTGTGTGTGAGTGTGTGTGTGTGTTTGAATATATATTTTTATATGTGTATGTATATTCATTATTTATTAATTTGTAATCTAATTACTTTATATTGATCTAATGGCTATATTTTGAGTTATATCTTTAATCAATATTACAATTTGGCATGATGTTATTAGTTTCCTTTTACTATTATATATAACTATAGTAATATATTTTTTAAATTTAAAATTTTAATATATACTAATATAATTTTTTCATTTATAAATTAATTAATATTATAAATGATAAATATATTAATATTATAATATATGTTTCAGAATTTATGTATATATATATATATATATATATATATATATATATAAATATATATACATATATATATATATATATATATATAATATCATATCCAAGAAGAACAGAATTAAAATATGCCTGTTAATTCTAATAATAAATAATTTAAAAAAAATAGTTCCACTATATATTTTTAATATTACAATACTATAATATAATTTATAATATAAATATTATAGTTTACATTTAAATTAGAAATATGTTCACTAATTCATATTTTATTCTATTTTGTATTCAATTATTTTTCAATAATTTGTAATTAAATTCATATCATAATTTAATTTATAATATAGATTATATAATTATTAAATATACTATAATAGAATTTCTATGGACATTGTTTTTTTGCAATTATGCATATACAAATTTAGAAAATGTCTTATGTAATAGTATTCATATATACTTTATTTATATAATGCAATACAAATTAGTAGAATACATATAATAGTTGTTGTTATACCTACGTTTATACACACCTACCTAGCGCGAAAAAATTATTCTGAGAAAATAGCATTTGAATATATATGAATACATTATATATCATATATAATGAATATATATATAAACCATTTTTTATGTTATTTCTAGACTGTTTTCATAAATAATTTGTTTATAGATATTAAAAAACAAATAATAGAATAGTATTACGAAATAAAAAAAATTTTAAATAACAAATTATTTTCACCAAAACAAGGTGTGTGATATCCCCTTAAATACTAAAAATAAATAGTTGATTATATTATTTTATATGATATGATAATTTCAATAACTTCATTTATCCTTCAATGTAATTTATTATAGAATATATCCGATAATATTATAAATATACTCTTTTAAATGTACATATTCATTATTACCACAAGGATTTTGTGAAGAATAACAACATGTGAAATTAGTTTCATTATTAATTAATAATATATTAATATAATCTATAGATAGTATAATTAATAAAATATTAATTATTATAATTTATTATAAAATAATCAATATGAAAGATGCATACTTTATATACATACTAATATTGTCATTTAATATTCAAATTATAATATATGCAATCTACATAATGTATATTTATTATATTATAATACATATATTATGATATTAATGTTATGCAATGTAAACAAATGTATTACACATTTGCATAGAAGGTGTTGCATTGCATTGATAAAGCTAAATGTTCTTGTATCTATTACCATTTCTATTAATTGCACTGATGTATACTGGCTAGTAACCTAGATATGGTCTGTTGCAATCAATACCTTTGTTTATTTAGTGCAAATATTTAGCTCCTATATTTTTCCAAATAGAAAATACTTATTTATTATTAATAGTTTATTCATTATATTATATTATATATATATATATAATACATCTAATTCATAATACCATATAGTAATAGTAATACAAGTGCACATTTTGTTTAATACATTTCCACTATCTTACATATTATGCACATTCAGACTGTATAAAAGTCCTTCTAACAAGCTAACTTATTTGTCTTCTCTCCATAATAACTCTACTTCCTGTTGTATATGCGAATATATATCAAATTAGTAACTAAACAAATAAAATTAATACAATACGAATATTAGAAATTAAGGATCTGTCGTTTTTTCGGTATAGACATGACATTTTTGAAATAAGTGTTCAAATAATTAGTCAATTATTATCTTATCTTTATTCTGTAATTATTCAGTGATTATTCAGCTGTATGATGGGTGTTTATATACACCTCTTAATTAGTCATCAGATACATACAACTAAATGGATATATACTATATAATATTACCTTACCTTACCAGGTCGAGCTTGCTCGGCATATAATATATTGTATATATATATATGTATATATATATATATATATATTAGTGTTGCAATCGAACTTCGGTCTTCGAACTGATACTGATACTCAATAATTATAAAATTTCGAACTGATATTACTGATATTCTCTATTTCGAACTTATACTATACTCACATTTTTGACTACTATTTGTTTAATATTATATTTTGGATCTTCACATTTGTTTTATACTGTGCATTTATATATTTATGGTTGTAAAATAAATGTATACACATGAGTAACTAATCTACCAGAAAATATATCCTAACAAATAATTCATATATCTATATTTATATACAATATTATCACTTATACTCATATTTTATATCATATTAATATAATTTAAAAAAATAATAAAATATCTACAGAAATTAGTAATTCTGATGTTAGTATTTTATTATAAATACTTGTTATTATTATGATAATCATATTAATAATTACTGAAATCAGTGTTATAGCCACAGATATTTAAAATAAAACAAGCCAGCGCTCTAAATAACGAAAGTGACAGTTCTATATAGATCGCGAAATTGAGTATACATTTTATATCTTCGTAATTATTATTCATTATAATTATATATTATTATAATCTGTAATACATATAATATAATATTATATATATATATATATATTAGTATTGCAATCGAACTTTCGTCTTCAAATTTCGAACTGATACTCAAAGATTTCGAACTGATACTGATACTCAATAATAATAAAATGTCGGATTCGAACTGATACTCGACTATTTTGAACTGATACTATAACGATACTCTGATAGTAGGGTTCGATTGCAACACTAATATATATAAGGATATATAGGATATGTATACCCATAGTATCTATTATTAGATTGATAGATAGTTATAGTTTATTGAATAACATCAAAACAATGTGTAACAATAAATTACAATGACAAAAATATAGAAAGAATAAAAATAAATATAAATAAGTTGTGATTTATATACACCGAGAGTAAATAAAATAATATTTATATAACAGCCATATTTGGGATGTTGAACAAACTAGTTGAATACAATTATCAAATAATTAGGGAAGAGGTATCGGGTTGGTAAGACTCATATTTTCCTATTATATTCTCATTATATTGTACACATATCTATTATTGTGACACCAATAAAGTATATATGTTGTGTATCCAGTACATATATAAATAGAATATCTGATGATTAATTTAAAGGTTACTCATAAATACCAATACCACCCCTGATCACTGTAAATCTAACAATGCACTCAATATAAAAATAACAACCACTCAATGTTCAACCAATGACCTGATCCAAAATTATAATAAGTTAGAATTTAAAAAATCATATACAATTATTTATATTATTATATTATTATATTATTAATATTTATATATTAGAATAAGTTTAATAATTTATAAACCAATTGTAGATTATAAAATATTTGTATATGTTAAATATATTTATAAATTATTAGAATATAATATTATAATATCATTGATACCAGTTACATTACAATTTTAATATGGTATATATATATATATATATATATATATATATATATATATATATATATATATATTATGTATATTATTATATGCCATGATTAAATATTATATAATAATATTTTAATATGAATATTATATATTATATATATTTTAATATATAATATACACAAATATAACAGTGTTGTTTAATAGTCATACATTGTATATACACCTCTATATAATCACTATAATTAATTTAATTTGGAATACTATAAATATATGAAGAGATAATTACCCTCTCTTCTTTAAAAACATATCATAAATATATCCTATGTCATTTATCTTATATATGGGGACTATAACTATAACTATAACAGATAATTGCCATTATTTAAATTATCTTATTAAAATGTATATTTAGATGTGAGTATATTTTTATAAACGTTTAAATACCAATAATGTATTAAACTATTATACATTTTAATATTGCATTTCATAATAGTAAAAGTAAATATAATTTTATAATGAGTTTTAAAATTTGTATTTATATAATTTTATATATGTATATTAGCTGTATATGTATGTACTATGAATATTTCAACTGTTGTGGGCGGTAATTTTATCGAAATATATAATAAACTATTGTATTTTAATATAGATTATTAATTAGTGCATGTGTATTTTGTATATAACTTGTGTTTATGTTTATATTGTATAATGAATGAGTTTTAATAAAGTAAAATCAACTAATTATTAGACTGTTAGTAATCTAATAATATAATATTTTTCTATCGACTAGCCTCCTCCTATAGTTGAACTATATGAATTATTAGCTCAAGTTAGCTTTAACTGTATATTATATATTTATGATTTTTATACTATTTATAAATTATAAATTATACATACAAATAAAACTTATAACATAGTTGAATTTATTAAATAATTATATAATTGTATTAACAGGAATTTTGACTAGAACATTTTAATGTACATAATAGTATTATTGAAAGGTTGTATATGTTTAAATATTGTTGACTTTTTAATAAATATTTAATGATAACATGTCAATATATTAACAATAATGTTAATATTTATGCTTATTTAATAATACTCACTGAATTTTAATATAATATACGATATATGATATATATATATATATATATATATATATGATAGGTTGTAAACTCTAGATCCTTGGATCTAGATATTAATAATCTATCAAGTAAGTTATTTATTATCTTTTCAGTGCAATACTAACTTAAGTTTTAATAATAGTTGACAACGTTAATAAGATGTTTAAAAATAGAGATTATAACTAGTTAGAATGTCTATTTATAAGAATCTCTATATATAGAATATTAAGAAAATGTATAAAAAATATCAATTGATTATTAATGTTGATTTCTAAAAATAAATATAATAAATAGATTGAAAGTCTATAAATATATACATTATTTATAAATATATTAGAAAATTAAGAATGAATAATACAAATAATTTAAATTAAACACAAACATTGAACACAAAAATATAGTCCATATTAGGAGATTATAATGATGGAGAGGATAATGTAAATATCGATGTCTGAATGTCTGAATGTTAATAGATGGATGATAATAATATAAATATATTTAAATCTAAGAATGAACTTATATAATCATTAATTAAATTAAACTAATATTAACATATGAATTAGGAACTTTCAGTTACTTAATAATTACTCAAATAAATTAGAAACATGTTCTTTATACCAAATAAACCTAGGATAATATCAAAATAAAATAACAACGACTAATTATATACTCGGTTCAATCTAATAAGTATGATTATAACTAATATTTCCATATTTGAATATCAAAGCAGAAATACATGTTCAAATATAAATAAATTCCTCTTTAAATCAGTGGTTCTTAAACTACAGGTCATGACTATGAAAAAGGCTAATGAGGATATTTCAAACAGTAATAGACCAATTATTCAAAACTAAACAAACAAATTCTGTTTAATGGTTATTCAAAAAACATAATCACATTTTATTTTGGGTAATGTAAAAATTCATGCATCTCATTAATATTATAATTGTTTAATAAATGTTTATTCAAATCACCTTTTGTTTTTGGGTACAATTCAACGTAAAAATATGAGTCATCACAAAAATAGTTTAAGAACCCTTGCTATAGACATTTGGTTATTGGCTAAATAAAGCTATTATAAAAAATAAGTTTATATATTAGCTATATATGCTAAATATTAGAGCTAACAAATTAACTATAGTTATTAGAACTAATATGTGCATTCCAGCCAATGTGAAACCCTTTGATTCATAAATAAATACTAAAAACCAATTATATACATTTATAAATTATATAAGAACACTCAATACTCAATAAAAAAATGTCTTCCAGTAAGTTTTCGACATTTAATTATTATTATAATTCAATTATTATTCACTCAAATTACGCGTAATTTTAATTTTTCTTTAAAATATATTAATTAACCTCTGTTTATTTTCATTAAGATAATCTTTACCAAAATTCTCATTTTGAACATTTAAATGTAAATAAATATGCTATTGTACTGTCACTATACAAATTTGTGTGAAATTACTTCTTACTTAATTGACAACATCTGTTTGTATTATGTTTAAATTATTATAATTATTAATTCTATTCCTTTCAATAAATAAAAGAAACCATAATATATATTGATAAAAGGTAATACATTTTTTACAAAATGTTATCAATATAATCATGGTTAAAAACTATATAAATCAGAATACTACGAATTTGGATAATAACTGTTTACTTATATATATATATATATTCTGCATATACTAGAAAAATCATGAGAATCTAAACATTTGTACTTTACAATATTAAAATATAATTCATTATCTTTATAATGATATATAATAAGTTGTTCATGATTAAGTATAAGCCTTATCTATGCATTATAAATATATACCTGTACAACATATAATACATATTATTGGTATGAAGGTTCCACCATTTTAACTGTTCGATAAATCTTTATAAAATTGTCAGCGTTTATAAATACTCTATAGTACTATATATTATTATAAATATATTAAATCAATATATTTATATTTAAAAAATACATTTATAACATCTTCTATGTAGTATTTATAACTCTGACAATGTTATAAATATTTGTCGAATGGTTCAAACAGTTCAAACAGTTCAAACGATGGAACACTCTAAATATCATAAATTATCTAATAGCAAATACTGAGATATATGCTTAAAAAGTTGTTGGTGTAATAAATATTACATAATAATGTTTATTATATGTTGTACAGGTGTATATTTATGATGCATAGATAGGCACTTATAATTAATATTGATTGACATATTATACATAATGATTGTCAAATGATGAATTATTTTGAAAATCATGAATCATGAAAATCATCAAATAATGAATTTATAATTAATATTTTAAAGTAAAATAATTGTTGAAAAAAAATTAAACTAATGATTCCTCCAACCTAATACCAAAGATTTTGCGAAGCAAAGATATAACACTCCCTATGCATGCAACGTAATTTAGTAATATCCCCAACCGCTGCTAGCAGTAGTATCGAAATCACTGAAATAGATTTAGGTTCGGCTCTGTTTGCATACAACAATGTTTTCATTGCTCTATTAAATCACATGCAATATAAATTAACTTTTACTTACTAAATATATACTTATAGCATTTAAAACATAAATATCATATTTGTTTGTTATATATTAGTAATGAACACTTAGTTTTCATCATATAAATATTAATTTAAAGCATATTATTTAACATTTTAAAAGTGTATAGTTAAATACGAATTTACATTATAAACAACTCATAGTTCCTAAAAGTAACCCGCTATAGGTGGCACCAGGGTATTTTGTATACAAATTCGAATTACACGATTTCGCGTAAGTGTTATATCTTTCCTTCGGAAAATCTTTGCTAATACTATTGACAAATAATTAACAAAAGTATGTGAATAAACTAATTTTTCATTATAAATATTTCTATATATACATATATAAATTAATAATTATTATACTTAGTATAAAGTATTTAAGAATAATTATAAAATTAATAAGTGTTTAATAAGTAAATATGTTAATCTATACACAAACTAAATTATAACAGATATAAATATTAGTAAATATATATACATACATATGTAAACATATTATATATTTTAAAATTTCCTCATTTTTAAGTTTCTATATAAGACTTATTCCTACAAGTACAATTATATAATAATTACTATAATATAATGTATTATACAATACTATAGTATAATCAGGAAGATATAATGTAATATATACTATAATACTATACATTAAAGTATAATATATATATATATATATATATATATATATACATATATAGATATATATATATATATATATATATATATATATATAATTTTGTAGTTATCATGTAATTAATGACATCTATAATGACATTATAAAGAATAGATAAAAAGCCCAGTAATTTTATCACTATATATTAAATATGTATTTTGCAAAGTACTATAGATTTGAGGGCGTTGAACGCGCAGCGAACTACTATACATGAATATTCATTTACGTTTGTATACCAAAGTTGGGCGTTTAGAAGTAGCTTTTTCATACGTAACGATGTCAAATGATACATAATGATACTATTGTTAATATAGAATTTAGGAAACATATCAAAGAGCGTTCATTATCAGGGATTAGTTGCTGGTTAAATAACAGAAATGCCGGATACCGATTCGGTTCCAAGAAGACGTAAACCCAAAAACTCTAAACCAATTCGAGCTAGAAGTAAGTTTACAATAACTTCCGGTTATTTAGAGTTACTGGTTTTGTTTTCTTATCATATAATGATATTAAATGGTATCGTATGACGAGTTACTCTTATCTAATGAGATACTTCCGTGATTGTAGCATATTTATGAATACAATATAATCTGATATTTTCGTTAATTGTTAAAGTTCAAAGTCCAAGTTTTCTCAACATATTCGCTATTAAGTGCAAAAATATAAACATTTTATTTTTTACTTCTAGTTATATATATATATATATTTATATAAGTGAGTGTTATTATAAATGTACATACATATTATACATAGTATACTATACCTATTGGTATACATCGATTATACCTATATATGTATATTTTGTGTGTAATCTATCATATCCTATAATATAGTATAATACACATTTGTAAGAATGTAATTTAGGTTATTTACCTACTATAATAGTAACTATTGTAGTAATATACAGTATTATACTATATAACAGTATTACAGTATTTTAATTAGTATAGTCTATTTATATATATATATATTAAATTATTTTAATAATATATGTATATATTTATATTGTAAAAAGTTGTATTACAAATTGTGGGAGTAATAATTATCTAAAAAAGTAATAAAATGTTGTTATAACTATCGATTTTGCTTTTATCCATAAAATATGATATGTTAAAATCATACATAAGAATGCAGTATAAATTGTGAACTAGCTTTCATATTACTATAATTTATCAGAACAATTCATAGAATAGGATACTGATATTATATAATTGCAAACAATATATCAAACCAAGACAACAATAATTTAATAAATAATATTATAATATTTAGCATATCTATTTTATTTAATATGTTGTATATTAATTACCTGTATAAATTATACAATTATACAATGTAATTGTATTACTAGTTTTACCAACAAATCTTTCGTGTAATCTACATATATATACACACATAACACACATATATTTATTTATATATATATCATATGAGATCCTGGTTTCCCTATTAAGAGTAATTAATTAAATATATTATGTGAATTATATTTATATTTTCTATAGAATTATTTAAATTAATAATATATACATGTATAAACATATATATTTGTTTAGTTTCGATCAATGAGCAATATTTTGGCTTTCTCCCTTGCTGTAATATATTACAAATATAATGATTAAGAATGTTGTATTTTATATAAATCTCATTATTGATTGAATATATTAATAAATGTATATCATATAGGGTAAAATTTATTATCCTCCTTATTGCATGTAATTATAACCCTCTCTTAGGGTTTTAGTACAAATTTATTTTTATGAAGAACATACATTACCTATATTTATATACCCTGAGGTGTGAGTAAATTCAATACACAATGAAATATCACTTTCAAATAATAAATCAAATTTGTTTCTTACTATTGTTATATGCATACAAATTATAATTGTTGGGTTTATATAACCAACATGCATGTTACATATTCATATAATTTAGTCATTTATGTCATGACTGTATTATACTTTTCATCATTAATTTAGAATCACTTTATAGATGCTATAGATTTTAATCTATAACTTAAACTATATATATGTGTGTGTGTGTGTGTGTGTGTGTGTGTGTATGGGTGTGGATGTGAGAGGTAAAGTTAGTTTATGCTAATATTGTCATGATGATAAACACACATAGTATTTATAGATCTTATTGATAACAATATAATATATATATGAGTGTATATGTGTTAATCTGAGAAAACTGAGTGTATGCATATCTATATGCATGTATGTGTTTGTATATTTCCACTGTTTACCATCAAATATATGTGAGAATTTATTATCTATGTGTAACATTATCTGTAATGTTGTTATGAATACTTTTTAAATGTAACATTCTCTTATCATAACATATATATGTATACTGCAAATACAAAATACATTTGTATATTATTACTATCATATACTTTTGTATATGTAAATATAATAGATTATTATATAATCCGCTATACATATTCATAGAGAATTGATTATTTTATTGTCAGGTAAATTAAAAATAGTTTTTCATTACAGTGATTACTTACAATCTGCAATTAGATTGTTGTACTGTATAATGTAGAGTGCACCAGGTATAGTGAATATATTATTCATAACCTGTTGCAATGTTATGTTTGTCTGTATATGGGTTTTCATATGTTTTTATACAATATTCATGTTAGCAATGATTTCATCATAATTTATTTTTAGTTTTATTTGTATATAAATAAAGTCTATTTATAAAATATTTTAATATATATATATATATATATATAGTGTACCCTTGAGTTATAACAATACTTGATATAATGCCAATTAGGGCTGGTATGGATTTCCACTATATTACATTTTAAGTTTACTAACACTTAATATAATGATATGCTGTATTACAGCCTGTGTATTATTAAGTACACATTTCATTTACTAATTGGATTCTTACAAAAGCCATCAATAAATAAAGGTGAATAAAATGTTATTTAATTTCAATTAGTATTTATTCATCACTATGCCATGCTTAGATTAGTACAAAATTATTCATCAATAGACTTTAAAACTACTGTTGTCTATAATTTAGTGAATAATTCTGATTAGAAGATTTAATTAAAATATTAACATTATACAATACTAGTTATATGTATATTTCTATGTCTAGTTACTAGTTAGGTGTGTATGAAAAGTAAACAATATAAAACTAACAATCAATTATTGAATTTTATAGAGAAAATACTTATTTATGAACTGTTTAATGTAAAGTTTGATGTATATATAATGGCCGACTAATTAATATAGGATAATTGCATCTAATCCTATCTTAGGAGATAAAGATAAATGGATGAACATGGATATTTTGGGAAAGAAAAGACATAAAGTTTTCAAACTGCATTATTAGAAGTCTATATTTATTTATTACACTTTTATGCATAAATATAATAGCGTAATATGTGATGAGATTCTTAAAACTAAATTATGGAACTAAGTTTGATAGGCACCTTAATATCATTAGGCAGTAACATTGAAATAGAAGCTTTCTCCTATTATAATGTATGGATTAGCAACATTAAGAAATATTATATTATCAAATGTTATATTTGATCTGGATAGAGTGATGGTTAGAAAGTTAGAATACAATAGATAAATGATTATCATCTACAAGAGAAATTATGAAAGTGTTGTTGATAAAGATATTTTATTTGAAATAAGTATTTGTCTTTTCTTTTATCTAACTTGTCTGATTCGTCAATAGATTTCGTATATTCTCTATGGGTTTGAGAAAGTATCACTTTGTTTCTTAATGTCCGAGCATTTAATTGTTGCTATATTTGATATACCACTATCCTTGATATATTACATACAATGGCCAGTCCTGAACAGGGTGCACTCTATATATGTATATATTATTTGTTAAATTAGAATAATATATAAGTAAACAAGAATGAGATAACATTATATATCAGTTATTATATCAGATAGATTATTAGTTTTTCTTTAGTATATTATTTAAATATAATGATATGATTATGTAATTAGTTACAATATTCATTATTATTATAACTTTAATATAATATATGATTTGATTATATTTTACATTATTTGGGAATACTATTTTATATTATATCTTGTAGCTAATTTTCAATATAAATTGTAATCTGATTAATACTAATGCTGTATTAAAATAGGAATAATATAATGAGGTAATTTATTATAATATTTGTAATAATATAATAAATAATATTATATAACATTATTATAATAAAAATAACATTATAACTTTATGTTGGAAAATGAGTAACAATATTGTACTTTTTTCCCCTAACTGAGAATTTCATATAATGATATTTTTAGACATACATAGAAATAAAAAATAAACAAATCAATGCTTATTTTATAAACTAATTAACATATCATATGAACTAACATATTATTTTATATAAAATGTATATATATATATATATATATATATATATATATATATATATAAAATTGAAAAATAAGATATAAACTATATTCATAACCATATTTTTCAATTTGTAAAGAAAATATGTACAATATTGCTTGAAATAATGTATTTTATAATGTTTAAATAATTATATGTCACTCTTGATAATAAAAATAAAAACTGGATATATATAATTAGGACTTTAATTAATTTCTCAATATTTTCCAAAACAATATATAAAATACCTGTTCTAACAAAATATAATATATTTTGATATTTCTCACAAGAGAATATAGTATAATATACAATATATTATTTATCTTCACAATATTGTAATATATATATATATATATATATATATATATTATGTTTCTTATTCATCGTATAGATACTACAATTATTAATCATATTTTATAATATATATTGATACAAATTATTTATACATATTAGTAATAATACCATAATTAATGATATTATATGGTTAAATAACTAGATATATATTATCTTTTACCCATTTTATATTTATATACTGATTTATAAGTTTCTAACTAAGTAACATAAAATTTATAATAAAAAGATAATATTAAAAAAGTAATTTTAAAAATAGAATATCTAATCTCACACAGATCTCTCTCTCTCTCTCTCTCTCTCTCTCTCTCTCTCTCTCTCTCTTTGACAATATCTTTCTCTCTTTCACTGAACACAAACACATATATATATATATACAAACATGCATACAATGTTCTTATACTTGCTACCATTTCCTCTAATGTCCAGCATATCTCCATATATAATGTATATCTTATTTTATAGGAATTTTTCAATACCATAATTATATGAATGAATAACAATATTATATAAAAAAGTCACAGAAATAAAAGGGAATACTAGAATTATATAAAGAGTTATATATATATATATATTTATGTATATCATTTATAATGAATGTAATAATACATAATAAATGAACTTACACTCTACAAATATGAACAGAATTATATATATATTTATTATATAGTATACTGTTATTGTTTACAAGTATACAAGTAATTATATTATTAATTACCAATAGAATAGATAAAAATGTATTGATATAAAATATATGTGTGCAGGAATCTAATGATTATATACATGTATAATAGCCAGTCTTTACATTATAATGCTCTGTGTCTAGATATAGCAGCCTGTTTTTATATGTAACATAATGATGAAGGACATATATGTCCTTTGAACAGCTGGTACCTTGTGTTTATAGCTTTGCATTGATTCTATTAGTCCTACCAGGGAATATATGCACTAGCATTGTAGAGGTGTTTTCATGTGAATATATGTATAGGGGTGCCTATGTGATCACACTGCTAGCATTCAAATGTGTTTTTATATGTAAATAGCATAGTATATAGAGTATATCTAGCTATATAGTATATATCAAGCTAGTTTGTCTTTCTAAATAATATAAATGACCTTAGAAGCTCTACCATGTGAATATAATTAGATTCATCAATCTTATCACTTTCAATAAAAATCAATGATTAGTAACTTTTATGAAATGGCTATGTTACAATATGTACTAATATATATATGTGTTTGTGTGTGTGTCTGTTTTATTTAAATTATTTAAAATTATTTAACATTTAAATTATTCAAGTGAAACATACATTTTAATTCGATTTCAATTTAAAATATAGTATATATTATTTCATTCCAATAAATTCATTTATTTATAATATGATATACATTGTATACTCAAATACTATGAATCACTATTTTATATTTGTGAATTTATCATCATATCGAATAAGTCATTCTAATCAAATATTTTGTTACATGTTAAAGTGTCCTTATTTCACATTTTAAGTAAACAAATATGTTGCCACTTATGTAATAAATATATATTAATCATGTGAGTGAGCTATAAAGATTGTAGTTATATCAGTATATTATGTAATTAATAACTAAGTTAATGCTTTTGTTTTTATCATTATTAAATTATTTTTATATATAACAAATAAATATACTATTATATATTCATATTATAGTATACTTAATTACCATTATATTATATAGAAAATATTAATTAAAGATATATAGTATATATTGTATAATAATAAAATATATATTTATATATATATATAATTAATAATAAAAATAAGATATAATTCTATACTCTGTGATATTATTTTGATAGTCTGCATTTAATTCATTCTTTATATGGTAACAACATGGTATCATGATGGTATCAACATAGTGTGTAGCAGTATTCACAGCAATGAATCATCAATATTTGAATAACTCTACAAGAGCTTATCTTTTGATCAATAACCTGTTGATTGATTTCAATAAAAATCCTATCTGATACTCTGCAATGCATATACTCTGATAATGTGCAATGCATGCACTCTGAATCTGTGCAATTAATACAGTATGTGAAATACATGTATATTAATGAGTGTGTATAATAGCATTCATTATTTTAATCTATGTTCACACCAACATATCGGGCTAGATATTTACCTTTATTTTATAGCCAAATATTGTCAAATTCTTTCTTTCAAAGTATTATAATTTTCTTCAATTGCTTGCCCGCTATTTAGTAAATGTTTACAAAATGAAAAATTTGAAGAATCCAATATCTGGCTATAAAAACCGGGCTCGGTTTTTATGCATTATTCTATAATATATTTAGTGTGCACTATCGGTAACTTATCTAAGAGTTCAATATTGTCACTTATCTAAGAGTTCAATATTGTCACTTATCTAAGGGTTCATAGGGTCACTTATCTAAGGGTTCATAGGGTCACTTATCTAAGGGTTCAATAGGGTCACTTATCTAAGGGTTCAATAGGGTCACTTATCTAAGGGTTCATAGGGTCACTTATCTAAGGGTTCAATAGGGTCACTTATCTAAGGGTTCAATAGGGTCACTTATCTAAGGGTTCATAGGGTCACATCGATAATGTTTTTGATTTGTAGTCCGCCGAATTTGCTGTTCTTTAATTTTAATCCCACAAACGGGTGTAATTAATAGTAAATATATACCTTCTGAGAGGGTCCCTCAGATCCATCCTTTGGATATTTATATATTAATACAATTGAATCGCTACCTACATTTAAATAAACTGTCATTCATAAAATATACATGAAAGTTATTTAAATAAATAATGTAGTAACACCTATTATTATAAAAATGATTGATTTTCACCCTTCAATTTATTTGCTATCCGTAAAAAATAGGATCATTTCTATTTTAATTTTCCATCCGTTAAAATAGAGATCTGCTAGTTTCATCCAATAATTATTTTCGTTTGGTGAATAAAAATCGACTGAAGACAAATTAAAAATGATATTAATGTAAGAAATCTATAATACTCCACTCCACTTTCTACAGTATTTGTCCATATTCTCTGTAATCTACTATACTTGTCACATATCAATTAAAATCTAAATAAAACATTAGTTTGGTTTGTGTTATGTAAAAACAATGTATTTATTATAATGATTAATATATATATATATATATATATAATATATATAATTTATGTATATATTTAATGAATTAATTATCCATGTATTTCACATAATAATTGATTAATGTAAACCAATATAATATAATATATTATTATTATTGCAACAAGAACTGAATTAGGATAGATTAGCATAGCATAGGATAACTTTTGTATTGTAATTAGAACAAAGAACAACAGTGCAATAAAAGTACAGAAATAGTCAGTAACTCTTTATTGTTGAGGTGTTTCACCATTACAATGCTTACATATTCATCCTTTATAAGAAATAACATAATATAGTAAACTGCATACAATGTTGTATATTAGATTTCTCATCAAACAGCTTAGTAATATGAGTAGAAAGAGGAATCAACAAATTAAGGACATTTTGTGGTTAATAAGTACCCTTGTGGGTTGACCAAGCCCTAGAGTATAATGAAGTCATTAATTGTATTATTTCAAATAATCTGATGTCTCATCACCTCAGGAAATAATTGAATGATAAATGGATTACAATATAATACCAATTACATTAAGGCAAAATATATTTTCAACAATAATAATAACAATACAAATAATAAAGAAACAAATGTTAAAATATTAATGTAAATTATTTGTCCCAAGTATGTAGAAAAGTACATAAGCTGTATAAAACGTACATTGATTGTAGAACCACGGTGAATTTGCCACACTACAATGAACCATCAGTATCCATGGAGAATAAGTAAAAGTAGCAATAGTTCATAAATGTTTAATATTAAATTAGGTGATACAAATAATGAAAAATGCATGCAACATATGCCAAGTGGACTAGAGTAGAGTTTACTCCACTCGAGTGGAGTTTAGGGTATACTCCACATGTCAATACATAGTAAGGAGTAGAGTGAAGTTAGATTAGAGTGACCGATACCCTTAAATTAACTATATATAATATATAGTATACTATATACATACTATATATATATATATATTATCTGGTTTATATAAACACATTTTTCTAATTCTTAATTTTATGTTATTATGTTTATAAACATACATGTTTAACATAAATATGATATCATTTCTTGATAAAAACTATATATATAAGCTTATTACTAAATTATATATATATATATATATATTTATATCATTAATTTTCGTCAAATATAAATTTATATTATTTATGTTAATCATAGTTGAATTCATACAAATATGAACATTATAAAAATGTATATTAAATGTTATATAACTTATATGAAGTAATGTATACTTATACATTATATATGTCTGTATTACTATACAGTAATACAAATAAAGAATCATATATCTCATACTAAGTTAAAGTGAGTATCAATAGTGTATAATATTCATTAATAATAATTATAATAATAAGAATATATTAGTTAGACATTATAATAATATGAAAAACTATACTATAATATTAATTACATTACATTTTATTTACATTGGCTGCATACACTTCATTGGCTCCCTTTGCTTCTTCATTGCTATTGTTATTACAACAATGCCTCCTGTATCACCTGTTTTACATTTATATACTATCTTATATATATATATATATCCTACTTTCATATGTGCCATACTCTATATTATTTATTTATATATATACTAGTGTATTTTTAATATTATACCACACAGATTCAAGATAAATTGCCAATTTATATAATATAAAATTAATTAATTTCATATTTTTAAAATTCTATTTAATTATTCATTTAATATTAATTATATTATTAATTATGTATATATATATATATATATATATATATATATATAGTGTATTTATAAGTTTATAAGTATTGCATTATATTTCATATAATATTATATTATTTATATATTTACTCAAATGTGTTTGCTATTATTTTTATTATGTTGTATTTAGCATTTATTTATTATTATTTATGTGTTTCTAGATTATGAATGTTATATTCCAATATTAACTTTACTTAATATTTATAATTCAATACATGTAATATTATTTATTATTTATTCAAAATTCATGATTTTTAATACTAGTGATCATTTTATATTTCTATTCCTATATTAATATTTAAAAATTATAATAAATAATTATTTATCAATTATAATTTATATAGATTAAGTCTTGAATTTCTCAACAGTTTGATATAAAGTTATATATATATGTTAATTAATTATTTCAGTTAATACTTAGAATACTAATAGGTATATTATAATATAATTTATACATTTTAGTTAAATATACTTATATATACCTATAAATAGTTTATTATTTAATAATAATAAACAATATTTATTTAAAATCACATATATATATATATATATATATGAATGTGTACTTTAAATATAAGTGTATATAGATGTAAATATCTGGAATTCTCCATAACATGCTATTTCCATGAATCTAACATTGGGCCTATATTATTATTACTATACTTTTTCACACCTTGTATGCTACTGAATTTCTCTTCATTATAATACTTACATACACACATGTACACATACATACACACATGTATACAACATACACACATGTATACATACATACACATATGCATACATATATATGCACACTTCTATAATACTACTACAATATGTTCATTAGTAACACACTATATCTCAATGACAGCAAACTCTATTGCTGCCCTATCTCTGATCAGAAGGTCACTGGGAGGTCAAGCCACCACTCACACCAGTAGTACTAGTACCTCTGTACCCACTGCCTCATCCGTTCCTGCTTCTCGTATTGTCTCTGGACCCGTAGCCGTTAATGTTAGTATGTCTATATTACCCCCTATACATGTCTGTTAATTTTAGTTTAATAATTATTAATATTTTATTAAATTAATATTTAACAATATTAATAATTTAGTAAATATCATCACAATTCAGGAGCAAACACAACTAAAATGTCAATCAAACAAAACAGAAACAATAAGAAAGATGGCAGATGATGCCAGAGCTCAGTATGAGGTATGAATAACTTTCAGTGCATCCTAATACTATTCTCACTTTTATAACATACATATGTATATGATATGATAACTCTTTAATATAATATAATCATTTTATAAGTACTTATTTGTGAATATGTATTAAATAGTTTATATTCTAATTATGGTGCAATAATAATCTTGCAATTTTAAAATCATTTATTTTCATATTATGTATTCTGTTAATTATAGTATTACTTAAAAAAATAAGACATTTAAATATGTGCTTACATATATAAATATAAATAATTGTAAACTATTATTTTTGATATTTGTAGTCATAAAATATATGTAGACTATGTATATAACAAATACCTCTAGCTGTGTAGTACTGTAAAAACTAAATAATTAAATAATCAAGTTCTTTTATTTATATATTTATACATTTTATTTGTGTATATATATATATAATGTGAGAATATTTATATGAATAAGTTGAGATGAAATTCCTCTATTTTAGAAATTCAATATACCACCCTTGCATAACCTAGATAACCAGGCATACATTAGTGTTTCATTAATACTTCTAAGAATAGTATGTATTGGAATATCAATTTGGTACCTATTATATATATATATATATATATATATATATATATATATATATATATATATATGTATTGTATATATATAGGTGTATTTGTCATTATATAAATTCTATAAATATAAAACATCTATATATAGTCAATAATAATTGTAATATAGAAATTGTAATTTACAAATAAAAACAATATTAATCTGAGTCTGCTTGTACTTAATTTATGTATAGCACATTATTTATATGTATATCTGTGATTTACTGGTATTAATGTGGAGAAATAACCACTGATTGAATCACCCTTACAATAGTCACTGCAGTACGCCTATGAAATAAATCCATCGGAATCGTTAAAAACTCAAGTCACTGATCAGAAACGATGCCTTAAAGCTATTGATGCTCAATTAAAGACCTTAACAGAACTAGAGTTATTACAGGTACACCTGCAAGACATGTGTGTGTATGCACGTGTGTGTGTGCGCGTATGTGTGTACCCATGTATTCTGAATGCTTCACTAATGATATATGTATATTGTACACTTATATAAAAACACCTATAGATTGTTCATTACCCGGTAAAAACTTCCATAACACTTGTAAACTAGTAGTGACTAATAGCTTATCTGAATCATATCTTCTGAGGCAATGAATCACACACATACACACATACAATGCAACTTTACTACTTTAATATAACTAATACTTGTTACCATGGTTATATGTAGGATACACCCTCTTCTTTTGAGGAACCCACACTGAACTCTACTCCTAGGACATTGGACAGTAGTGGTGAAGCATTAGATAAGATAACGGAAGTTGAGGATATCAGCAATAATTCTCCGGTAGGTGAATACTTACAGGTGAATACCCTCTGAATATCCTCTCAATGCCTCTTTATTGATTGCTAATCGTACTAGTAATGATAATAACTTTATTAATATAATCCATAGACTAGAGATTCAGATTCGAAAACAAAGCATCGAAAGACTGGCTCCTTACCCGAATCCAGTATCGTCTACGACCTTTCCAATACTTCTACGACCTCTACGACTTCTTCATCGCGACCTCTATCGCAAGACTGTTCTCAGATTGCTGCATCCTCTGTATCTTCTGATTGTATGAGACTCGTTGACGAAGGTACATTATCTGGTGGAGAAAAGGTCAGTAGAGGTCAAACAAATGACCTTATCACATACACACTAGAAATTGTTAACGTTTAGTGACCTCTCTATGTTTACTAGCTTAGCCACAGTGCACACAACCACATATACATACTTGCATATACACACATGCTAGATAGAGCTTGTGCTTACATATATTATTACATGTGTTTTATTATGCAGCATATACCATAACTATAATATCATCATCATTATCATCAGAATACTAATATTAATATACTATGCAACAATTGAAGCAGTGATAATAGCTATAGTATCAGTAGTAGTAGTAGCTTTAGTAGTATCTACCATAATAACATTTGCATTAACACTGAAGCGAGAGAAGTTTAGACGTCATTCGTTACAGTGGTATAAACGGCGTATTATGATGAAAAAGGTATTAACACATTGATGTCGTATTTGTGGCAATGTTGTCATCAACATCATCATCATCATCATCATCATCATCATCATCTTCAACATCCTCATCTTTATAGCCATCATAAAAATCAATATCATAATATTTATCATTATCTTCATAATCATCAACATCATTAATATTATCATAATCTTCACCAATATCCTCTTCTTTATCATCATAATCATCATTATTGTCATTAATACTAAGTACGTAACCAAAATATTGCAGTTCTATTATATAATGTTGTAACAACTTGCCCATGTATCAGAAGTCATTCATCTATGCTGATTACACCTTATAAATCATCTAATAACCACATGAACCCTTATAACTGTCCCTACCCCTATTTCTGTAATGTAACTTCATCCTTTAAAACCCGCCTTCATTATATAATTATAACCTCTTCAAACCTCGATCACTGATCAATAGATGTGTTAGTTGATGCATTAACTAACACATTCACTTCATCAGTAACATACTTCTGATTGCTTTATCTACCTATATGCCACACAATCATATATAACCTCTATATAATACTACTTGATCATAAAGAAATTTACCACAAATCTACGTACTACATGGAATTCCTCATGAAACTTAGCCACCCAATACCACTACTTGCCACTACCGATGTGTTCCTACTTCTTCTACCTCTCTAACAAACCTTTCACCTCACTAATACTTGCATGTCAGTTATTCATCATTCCTATGCAACATTCTCCCCAAACCTCTCTGTATCACACAAGAAATACAATTGTTCTAGAATATTCTATAGACATCATATTACAATACTAACACAACTACATATTTCTCATACTACATATGAATGGTAAAAGGGATTATGTACATACAATATAAATAATAATCATCATTATAATTAATATTATCATGAATATCCTCATAATAATCATTATCCCTACCATTCCATCACCATCACCATCATCACCACCACCACCACCTCTAAAATGTATTGTATTACCAGCCTGCAATAACTAGAGCTATGTACTAATCATTGTGAACAGGAATGGTTGAAAGCTTTCATGTACAGCACCTCTTTTCCTCTGTATATTATTTATTATTTTGTACAAAGTAGCCTAGTTTTATCCATTGAAATCATGTTAAGAACGGGTTGATTGACAGCTCGATATAACTTGATTACCCCCACCACCTATTGTAGGCGCATTCGTTTCCCGCCACCTTCTCCATGGAAATAGCGTCCACCGACACTTCTCCTCAAGGCTCTATATGCGACTCGCCTCTACTCGCTCGTAGACCAGCCAACAACAATAACAATAGTAGCGATGTTTCGGATACGATGCCCCCTAGTGGTTGGAGTCCTCAACACGATGACAGCAATAGTTTCTCATCACCTACTCTCAACACCGCTAAGGTTACTACCATCCACTATCACTACCACTAGCACTACCACTATCACTACCACTATCACTACCATCCACTACTCTCCCCCCCCAGGGTTTACTGTCTGCCATGAGATCTTCAACTCCTACTTCTGCGAGTCAGAATGAGAACAGACGGCCTTCCCTACCTCAACAGAAACTTGCGAACATCATGTCTGTAGAAGATGATGAATTCAGTGATGATCTATACTCTAATGATGTTAGCTTACACCACGCAATGTTAATTAAGACTTCACTGTCATCCCTGTAGCAATGCTAGATCATTAGTAGTTCCTACTTTAGTATTATAATTAACATATTAATATTAGTTAACAATTAGTTAACATATAGAGGTATCCACTATGAGGTGTAGTATAGTGTGATTCTATGATTGATGATTCTTGATCTATCACCTCTAATTAGCATGTTCTTATTTGTCTAGCATAAGGAATTCAGACGTTCGTGGAATGAAAATATGCCCAAACTTCTCGCCAGGGCATGTATTTTTATAAATTATGCATGAATGTATTTTAGGCAATCGTAAAATATATTTTGCTTTCACTTAATTTATAAATTTCATTTTCATAATGCAAATAATAGGTGGATATATATCTTATAACATAAATTAACAAATTAATAATTAATAAGCTTTTATTAATAAGCGTGCCATTGCTAATCAGTATTAACAATTATTGTATTATTTATTCCCTTATATATAACATGTATTAATATGCATTTTACAGATGTTATCATTTAATTATTGAAATGCAATCAATGATTTTCTTTTAATTGTAATTAATGCACTAATGCAAATAATATAAAATTATTAAACATTATTGATTAATATAAAACTTTTCTTGAAACAGCTTGTCAACAACGGGCCCTTCATGAGTCTGCCTGAACTACAGGAAAGACCTGGACATATAGCTGTCTTCCTTCATTATCTGATTTGCAATAGTGATCCTTCTTCGTATCTCTTCTTTCTGGTAACTGAAACTTACAGAACTGGTACCGTGAAAGAGATGAGGAAATGGGCTTATGAGATTCATTCTACCTTCACTAGTAAAGAATCTGTTAATATTCATTATATCAATATATATATTTATATATATATATTTAATAGTTATAATCTATTAATACTATTTAATTGATTTTTTATTGATTAATTAATTTTAATTATAATTTATTTGATACAATATACAAATTTATTTAAAATTAAATACTGAATGTTTTTATTTAGATTTTAATAAACATTCTATTATTAACATTTATATTATAATTAGTATACTATTTTTAATCTAAACTGATATTTATATTAAACTAATATTTGTTGATAATTCATATTATAATATAATTTAATTAATATCAATTATCTATCATTATATATACTTTTATTAGCTGATAATTTATCATAAACTTTTAGTGATTGCACATTATATATAACATTATTTTAATTTTTAAGCTTAAATATTAATATGAAATATTATGTTTGTATAAAAGGGATTTCACACCAAATCGAACGCAATCATTAACTCTAATAATTAGAGTTAATATTTCTATCTAATAATTTAACGTTGAATTTTTTCATAGCACATTTGTAAATATATGGAAAACTAAAATTTGATAAATTTGTATCTGATTAAATACTAATGTTTTATATATGAAATATAAAAATTTATTATTTGTATTATTATTAACATTGAATTATCATAGTTATAGCCGCCGATATTTAAATAAATAATCTCATGAGCACTATAAACGAAATAAGTAATCTAAATACAATGAGAAATTCAATTTCAAATTACGTATACATTTTATTTGTAGTCATAAATATTATATAGTTTAATTTATATTGTTATCAATTTAATAATTACCAACATATTAAGAATTCAAAATTAAATATTAGCTCTAATTATTAAAGTTAATATTTCGAGCCGGTTTGTAACGGAGATTTAAATATTAGATCGAAATATTAGAGTTAAACATTTAGCTCTAATTACTAGAGTTAATAATTGCATTCGAGTTGGTGTGAAACCCCTTTTAATGATATATGTATTCTATATTTATAAATTGTAATAACAAGTAAAAATAATAATTATATACTATTATAGATTATAGAATTGATGTAAATTATTTTAGTATAGAATAAAGGGATTTTAAATAATACATATTTTTCTTTATTTAAATTTATATATATATAACATTATATTATAAAGAAATATGCATTTTATTTACATTTAAAAAATATTGTTTTTTATTATTCTATAATTGTTATGAATATACACAACTAATATCTAATTTTATAATTATTTAATTTTATTCAATAAAAACTTCTATTGAATTTAAATATATATATATATATATATATATATATTATATATAAATTATATAATTATGCTATGTAAAAAAACTTTATATAAATTCTATCCTAATTATTGATTTTCAATAAGTATAAATATTAATCGGGTGTGACACTAACCAGAAAATGGTAAATACAAGTTAAATAGTCAGTGTTTTAGGAATGTTTCATAATAAATATATAAATACATAGAAAAAATATAAATTTAAATAAGTTGTGAATTATAATTCGAAATGGGTGCATATATTGATATTTTTCATTATTTTATTGTTACATGCTATTGAATTTGTTTTGTTATTTCATTTGAATTCATTTCATTTGTATCAAATTTGCTTTATTTAATTTTAATTTTACAATTATAAATATTTATAAAATAAAATTATTTCTATTCTGCAACAAATAATTTATTTTTAGCCAATCATACCATATTTATATTGCCTGTCGGTGTGAAACCTGATTTATACACAATATATATATATATTTATTGGTATATAATTAGTCGTATATTTTAAATTACATTAGATAAATATAAATAACAGATATATAACAGTCTTGTTAATATCTTTTTATATATATTATTTTATTAATTATCATCAATAATTATTCATACATTAAAATCTTCTTGAGTATAAGAACTCATTTATCAATTTTAATAATGTCAATAATATTATTTTTAATTTATAATATAAAATTCTATAATTATAATAATTTAGTTTTCTAAATTTGTATATAATAGATAAATGTGGTAAATATATTTCTAACTTATTTAACAGCCATTACGAGTGAATATCGATGAATCGACCTTGAATCAATTGAACTCGACCTTGAATGACTATGATAAGTCGGACGATAAATATGAAGAACGTTTGAAGCAAGTTTTTGTTGATGCTCGTTACTATGCAAGTTCAGAGGTAACAATCCTATTGGCAGACTTCAGAAATAAGATTAAACTAGGTAAGTCAGTAGATAATTGTAGTTAATATTAATAATTACAATTTACGTTATAAAGGATTGGGAAGTTTCTACGGACAAAATGAATTGAGTGACATTCCCACTGATAAAGCTGCAGAACTTAAAATCGTTGACAATAAAATAATGCCACACATAGAAGAGCTCAGGTATTCTCTAAGGCATCTTTATCCATAATTATATAATTTATTGTATAATATATAATGGTTATTAAACTACCTAATGAAATCTTTTAGTAAATCAAACTTCAATGGAAACTCTGATAGAAACAAGGCAATGTGTAGTGCCTTACTTACTTTCTTTAAACAAGTAGGAGCTTATCAAGTCACTTCTTCAAAGAACCACTCTGTTCTTGATCGTATTCCTGTATTTGTTAGCAAAGATAAGAAAGGATTCAGTAAATTTGCTGCCAAACAACACAAGGTTAGTAATGATCAATACCAAGAGATATTGTCATTATCACATTTATAATTTATTCTATTTACAATTAATATAGGTGAATATAAATAATAAATATAAATGTATCATTTAATATAACATTATATATAAATATATAATATACAAATGATTATCTAATGAATATATTCATTAATTAATAAGTGAATCATTACTATGTGATATAGCAGAAGGTACACACAATAGCCTACCATCTGTTCTCAGCCGAACATTATCATAGTGTCACTAACTGTGCAGTGTGTCAGAAGCTTCTCTGGGGTATAGGAAGTCAAGGATATCAATGTCAAAGTATGTATTCAACCTCCACTCCCGAGTCCTTATATCCTTACTAATAACCCACTGTTTAGATTGCTGTTATAATGTTCATAAGCACTGCGCTAATAAAGCCAGTATATGTACGAAAAGGAAAGAGAAACGCATTGGAATGCTGCAGAATATCATTAGAAAGCCATCAAGTGTTACAGGAAGTTAGTTGTTATGATAATAGTCCGTTACCACCACCACCACCACCACCACCATTAGCCTCACTACACCTACTATCACCACACCTAGCACATATTCACACTATTAGCTAATATAATATCTATTATCAGTGTTTCACCATCAAAGTACAGCTATGGGTGAGTAACCTAAGCTGTTGATATCGTATTAAGCAAGCCCTATGGCCCCCACTGCGCCACCCATCACCAACACCACTGCTATGATGTATTAGCTGGCTATATATTGTAAGCTAAATGTTGTCCATATCTTGTTTAGTGCATATCAATAGAAATAGTGAAGCGAGGGCAAGCAGTTATACAGATGATGGGTATATGTCTCCCAACAATACGCTTCTTCAGAGAATCGCCCTACAGAGAACCGATGATGAAGATGATGGTAAGTCTTGCCCCTCCCCCCACCCCCATCTGAATTATCCCCCCCATCTTAATTAAGCTACAGGTCATCATTTCCATCACTACTACCTAATACACATACACACACCTAACTTAAGATCAAATGAGAATATAAAAATAAAATGATTTTGTTTCTCTATTACTGCTCTATGTTACTGCATGTGTTATGTAATACTATTGTTTGTACTCTGATCACCAGCCAGCTCTATGTATGTGTACTACTACTACTACTACCTCCTACCCGTCTACTAGTACTAGTGCTAGTAGTACCCTGTGACCTACTTAACTAGCTGCAGTACCCCTCATTAGCATGTTCAGTAACACGTACAGTATCGATGCCTTCAGTAAGAACTCCAGTGTCTTCGGTTGTCAGTGCTTCTCCTACCTCTCTTTTCTACACGAACACCTTGTGTGAAGAAGGTTACCAGTACTACCACCACTACCACTACCACCCCCACTACTACTACTACTACTACTACTACTACTACTACTACTACTACTACTACTAGCTTATAATTTCTTATTAACACCTGTGTATACCTCGTCATCATTATTATTACCCCATGCACTTAACACTATACAAACTATGAAACACATGCAATTACTGATTATAAGATTATTATTTAATAGTTATTATATTTTTTAGAAATAAGTATTAATAATTTATTAATAAGTATTATTAATTTGTAACTATTATATTTTTATTGGTATATAACATATTCTGATAAATTATTTGTAATTTTTATATTTATTAAATTTGAAAAAATATAATATAACCAAAGATTTTGCGAAGCAAAGATATAACACTCCCTATGCATGCAACGTAATTTAGTAATAGCCCCAACCGCTGCTAGCAGTAGTATCGAAATCACTGAAATAGATTTAGGTTCGGCTCTGTTTGCATACAACAATGTTTTCATTGCTCTATTAAATTACATGCAATATAAATTAGCTTTTACTCACTAAATATATACTTATAGCATTTAAAACATACATATCATATTTGTTTGTTATATATTAGTAATGAACACTTAGTTTTCATCATATAAATATTAATTTAAAGCATATTATTTAACATTTTAAAAGTGTATAGTTAAATACGAATTTACATTATAAACAACGCATAGTTCCTAAAAGTAACCCGCTATAGGTGGCACCAGGGTATTTTGTATACAAATTCGAATTACACGATTTCGCGTAAGTGTTATATCTTTCCTTCGTAAAATCTTTGATATAACTATTTGAATAATATTTAAACATATAGATGAATATAATAGAAATCATATATTGCAAGTATACTCATTAAATTACTAGTTTTCATGTTTAACTTGAAAATAAAGACTGAACACTTTCTTAAAGCATCCTTTCTTAATCTTATTTTCTTTATTTCGTTTTTGTTTACTTTATTTATTTAAAAGCTTATTAATTTTATTATTTATATTCTCAAATAAAGAATAACTTGATCACTTAAACAAAATTTTTATAATTTTAATTAAATATGAATGTATTTAATGAATTTATTTCTTTTAATGATATAGAAATTATAGAAAGAGAAGTTAATGGAAAAGTTGGAAAAATCGGAAAGCTAAATTCTGGTATGTATACAATAGAACATTTTATAAATCATTTAAATTAATGATAATATAAATAATTATATAAATATTTCTATTAGCAAAGACATCAACCATAGATGATACTAAATTATTAGGTCAAAGCATAAGAAATAGATCTCCAGATACCACTGATACCGATGATCAAAAGTTTGTAAACAATATCACACTATATTAAAAGTCATTCTATAAATAGATAACTAAGCTAGTAAACACAGTAGTCTCTACTCTCTCTCTCTCTGTATATTCATTAGTCGCTAAGCTATTATTTACCACTGAATAATAATGAACACTAAAGGAATAACAATGTGCCGCCGCCACCACCTCACTATTTAGCTGGCTAACATCGATATGCTATTAAGTGCCAATTATAACAATAACGCAGTGTTATTTGCGTAGCCGCATACATAATCATACAGCAGCCTGTACGTGTATACCTTAATAACATAACTAGCTTGACTCACTGTTTGTTTTGTTGTTGTTTCCCCCCCCCCACCCCACCCCCGATGCTCACCCCGCCGCCGCCACCCCCTGTGCTGTGCAGTGCTGATCGAAATCTCTCTCTGAACACCGTCTTTGTAGCGATGTCGATGTTTTACTATATATCTTGTAAATAGGTTGAAGAGATCTGAAAGTCTAAACACTAAAAATGTACGTCGTGATGTGAGACGAACGCTAAGGTTCGATTCTTATATGTTTCTTGTACCTCCTTCGTGTGTGTGTGCGTGTGCGCATGTTGTTGTTGTTGTTGTTAAGTATGTCCACTAGGTAGATATATACCACTTGTTTGTTTCACTCACAACAACTATCACATGATCACAGCTTCGTTTAACTCTAAATCTATTTACTGCATTTCTATTGGTTAATAAAACAATGTGTTCTTTAATAACAACATTTTGTATTTTTATTATAAAACTAATATTATAAATGAATTGCATTAAAAATACAATTTGACCTTGTCACTAATGTTATGCTAATCAAAATATAAGTTTCAAACTACTATATGACTACAACTACTATAACTTATAAATGATATCAAATCAGAAAGGTATCCATGTACTTATATGTTAAAATAAACAGTGGTATATTTATGCTTAGTGAAACTCTTTGTTTTTACACCCAGTTATTAATTACATGAAATCCTATAAGATCAATGTTTACTAATATAACATCTATCTCAGTACACACTAAACACACGCATAGTTTACTAATATCTGGTGCGAGACACACTAATGCGTGCTTTATAGCAAAGTTAATAAGTTTGTGCATAATCTTCTTTCAGTGATGTACGGGTTGATGACTCGGTGAAACCCATTCAACTTCTCGACCAATCAGAAAGCTCCTCGAATTCTAGTCTCTCTCTAATCTCCACCAGGTTAGTCTAACTACCACTAGTCACTAACACCGTGATAACCCGTTCTCTCTTTGTTCAGTCGTAGTCTTGACTCACCTTCCAACGATGTCCTAATTGACACAAACCATGACCTCAGTTCACTACATTCGACTAATACCACATCATCCATGACCTCTTCGGTCAGTTCATCTAGAACCAGTGCCTCCATTGCAAGACATCATTTTGCTACCGATAATGACTCCGATTTTGAAGTTGATGTTTGTATTCTAGTTCTAATGTTTTGGATTTTCATTAGCTATTTTCATGCTAAATATAACAATTATTAAATATTTTTCATTATACTAATTTAATGTAACTTAATAGATTATTAATAATAAGTTTTACTAAAAATATTATTTACTAAAACTAGTAAAAAAATTCATACACTACACATACAGGTTGATTTACCAACACTGGATAAGATTATGCCAAAAGAAACAATCAAAAAGTTAAAACCAAAAGAGAAGAAACGTCAAGATGTTCTCAATGAGTTGCTTCATACAGAAAGAGCTCATGTCAGGAATCTAAAGGTCTCGTACCACCCCTGCCCTAATTCACTTGCTTCTATTATTAAACATGCATTGTTCATCAGGTGATGAAGAAGATTTTCCTTTTACCCATGAAACATGAACCTTGGATATCAACTGACCTAGTAAAATTATTATTTCCAAATTTAGATGATACAATCAAAGTTCATAGTTAGTTATTAATAACTTTACATTATCTGCATATGTCACTTTACACTGTATCACAACCTCATGATACACTCATGTTGAATAGGTGAATTCAATAATGAATTCAAGGAAAGGAAGAAACAAAATGTTGTAATACAAAATATTGGTGATATTCTTTTAAGTAGGGTTTGTAAAGAATTTCAAGCATGCACAAATATTGTCTATTATATAATATTATTTATTATTATCTAATCTAGTTCACTGAAGAAAAAGGACATCACTTTAGGGATTCGTGTGCATTATTTTGTCGGAATCAATCACATGCTTTAGAAACTCTTAAAAGAAAAATACGAAAAGACCAAAAATTACAAATATTTCTTCAGGTATTACTTACATTTTTTAATTAAAAAAATAATTAACTTTTATTTTGTATTCTATACATTTTAATATTTGCACTTTAATTTACAACTTAAATTTATTATTTAAGCTATATTTTTAACTTATATCGTGATATTATAATTATAAATTTGATATTAATTATTGCGTAATCCATAATATGGATTCCAAATATTGCAATAAACTGCTTACTCTTATATATTTTAGAAAATATACAATGAATATATTTATGTATTATTAATAGAATAATAATTATTATATAATATAATATAAATGTTTATATAGAAATAATAATTATACCATGACTCATATTTGTCATTATGTAAAAATGTATTACAGCATTAGATTATTTTAAAATAAAGATTATTTAAAACTGAAATATAACTCATTTCTTAATTCATTTTCGATATGTATATTTGTATGTATACATTTGTATACACATTTGAATTATTTTATAAAAAATATGAATATTTTAATGTTAGATTAACCTTGTATATATTATTTATTAGAGTATTCTAAATAGTTTTACAAATTAAAGTTTCTCAAATGTAAATCATTTTTTTATATTCGCCATAAAATATTTAAATTTATTAAAGTAATATTTATTTATTTTGAATTATAATATAAATGATTTTTAATATTGAAAACTATAAACTATAAACTAACTATATGATGATGATTATGATGATTACAGGAATGCTCTAGTAGTCCGATGTGTAGAAGATTTGATCTGAAAGACCTAATACCAACAGAAATGCAAAGATTAACGAAATACCCTTTACTAATAGAAAGCCTTTTAAAATACACTTCCTGTTAGTACATAAGCTTAATTAGTGAATAACGTAATAGATTACCATAGTTATATCAATTATATTTATATTCAGTGTATCTATATAATAAGCAATATTTATACTGCAAAGTTAATAATACCTGTAATCGTGAAATATCATCATTGCTACGAAAAATTCATTAATTAAACACGATCATTACTCATTATAAGCCTAACTAGCACAGTAAAACTAATGTATACACTGGAACACTGCAGCTAGTACAGATGAATACAAGAAACTTCAGAGAGCAGCGCAATGTTCCAGGGATATACTAGCCTATGTGAACACTGCCGTTACAGAGTGTGAGAATCACAATAAGATACTTGACATTCAGAAGAGGCTGGATAAACGTGCTATTCAGAGCAGCAGTGATGAGACATTGCAAGCCTACAAGGTAACCACTATCACTACCACCACTACCATTACCACCTCTATTACCACCACCACATACCTTACCTACACAGAATATGGACCTCTCAACTAGGAAGCTAATCCTTGACAGTGATTTGATGTGGCGTGTTGGTAGGAACAAAACAATAGACATCTACGTGATATTGTTAAATGATGCGTTACTCTTACTTCAGAAGGTTTGTCTGACCTCTAGCTTAACCTTTAAATATAACTAAGAGCTTTAATTTTCCTCAAGGTCGATGATAAGTATGTTCTCAGGCCACAAAGTGTTACGAATATTGCAAACGCCACCAAATTCTTCCACTCCCCTATTGTTAAACTAGAAAATATGATCATTCGCTCCGTAGCCACAGGTAAGTGACAGCTAGTGATAGCTAGTGACCCCTATCCATTAGCTGACACACTAACGCTTGAACAGATAAGAAAGCATTCTTCCTCATATCTCCTGGAGAGTCTAAATCTGGTCCACGCATTTATGAACTGGTCACTTATACTGTAGAAGAGAAGAAAAAGTTTGTAATCTTATAATAGTATTACCAATGGTAATTTACCATACAGCATACACTGAAACCATGTTGAATTACATGATATTAGCAAATGTATATTATTTATATACAATTATGATTTGTAATGAGTAAGTGTATGTATGTGTATATATGTATGTATGTTAATAATTAATATAATTTGTGAGTAGTATATGTATTTGTATGTGATTAATATGTTGAAGAATACAAGATATAATTAATGAATCATCATTGTAACTAAATACCATTCTAATTATTATTATTAGCCACGTGTGTATAACTTACACACACATACACATACACACACACATGAGCACTCGCTATATAGATGATGAAATGATCAGGATATTTTATAATTAAGTAAGTTAAGTAAGTTTTTGTTGTTGTTGTTGTTTCATAAAACATTACATAATAACGGATTGCATGTCATAAATAGTAACTAAGCATATTCAACCACTTATATTATAAAGAATTATATATATATATATATATATATTTATATGTATATATGTTTAAATAATGTTCCTGCATATATAATGTTCAGTCACTGAACTCTATAAAATACCTCTTTTCATTCTGTGAAGCACACTCAAATACTTTTTACCTCTGACACTGTCACCAATACTGTATGTAGTTTCTAGTAAACATTAGAAATCAAAGGGCTGTTGTTGCTGCTGCTACAGCTGTATGTTTAGATATTGATTAGAAATAATAGAATTACGTAATATTCTATTGTTATGGATAGTGAACGTAAAATAGATCCAGGAGGATCAGATAGCTGTGAGATATCAGCGAAAGGTCAACAGAAACCAGAGCTAAGGACAGTTCGTGACCTCTTGCGTAAACATGTTACTAGAACTAAAAGCGTTAAACGTACTATCAAATATCTGCAGGGAAATAAGTAAGTTATATAAACTATTAATAACCATAACACATTATGTAATATTACCTGAATAGACAACAACAACAATAACTTGTGAAATGATCATATTAATTCTATTTAAATATATTCACTATTTCATTATATAAGAAATATACTTTATCATTATATTGTAGTCATCTATTATTGTCAAAGTATAAAAGTTCTATAAATAGAATCATTATTCAATATTATTAATTATAATTAAAGTTGATGTATCATATATCTAATATTCTTATAATTCTAATAATATAAATAATATATATATATATACATATAAAATATCTATATCAAATCAAATATATTACATAATAAAAACATCAATTTATTTAAATAATGATGACCTCAAAATCACTTATTACCATATTATTATGTGCATGTATATACCTTTGTATATTCTCACAAACCTACATACATTCACTGCCACACACACACACAAACACACACACACATACACACACACACACACATTCACATACCTACATAACACACACACAAATACCTACATACACACACATACCTACATACACACTAGAATATAATTCAGATATAGCTGTGTGTATTAATATAAGTTACATTATGCAAGTATATTCTCATTGTTTGGTATTTTTTATATCATTTGATATAAACTGTGATTATATTTAAATACCCTATTAGTATATAATATATGTGTATATAGTATACATTGTATACTAGTATATATATATATGCAAATATGTATATTGAAAAAATATGTATATATATATAATATATATATATATATATAATATATAATATATATATATATATATATCTGATAACTAATTGATGATCAGTGCTGCTATAGGATATCACACAATAGGTATGTATGTTGATACACACCTGTACATGAATAAATATACACACACACCTATAGGTGTAGTGTTAATGCTTCATGTACACCTACAGGTGTCAATTATATGTTAATGTATATATGTGTATATATGTGTGTATGTGTGTGTGTGGGTGTGTGTGCGTATGTGTGTGTGTGGGTGTGTGTATGTGTGTGTGTGTGTGAGTGTGTGTGTTTATAACCAAAAGGTAGTTATTAGAGTTATTTTCAATAGCTACTAGTGCACTTTCATAGAGAGTGTGGGTGTGAATGTGTGTGTGTGTGTATGTGTGTGTGTATTTAGCTACACCTTTACAGTGTTATATAATTAATGCATTCATATGTATATCATTATATCATATATGATATTTCATTATTAGAAGGCTGCTACATTGTATAGTGATTGATACATATTATTGATGTGATGTTATCATTCAGTATGTGCCTGTGTGTGTGTGAGTGTATATGCATGAGTGTGTATTTATATATAATACATAAATGCATGTGAGATCTATATCTATTCTTATATATTCACATACATATTTTTTATTTCTGTTTGTGTATATGTATAATATATATATATATATATATATTTATATATATATATATATATCGAATATTTTATTATATTAAGTATATTTACACATATGTACTTTCATTACTAATTAATAATAGTATATGTAAGCTATATTAAGCATTTTTATATAACATATTATGTAACCAATTATCATAATAAACTATAGTACATACACTTGTTATAATAGATATATATATATATATATATATATATATATATATATATATATATATATGTATCATTAATAGTTTGTCTATATTGCCAGCTATAATGTACTGGTAGAACTGCTATACTGTATAACCTTTAACTAATTGTATATTGTTATGTTGATCTGATGTGAACCACCTTTGTTATAGCTCTCTATGTCCTTACTGGTGAACTAGTGTCATTATGTCTTTATGTGTATGTGTGGTTGTGTGGTTGTGTGTATTTTTCAGTGGGTGTAGTATTAATGTTTAATATATAATGCTAAATGAACATTAATAGTATAGAGTTGGCTTATAAATGTGTCATATTGTTTATACTAAAAAATACATTTTTATAATAAATATTATTTATATTACTTTAATTAGTAATATTTAAGAGATGAATAATACATTTTGTTTCACATTTACATATCTATTATATAATATTGTTTTAATAGTTTACAAATATGATAAGTATATTTTATCAAGGTCATTTCAATAGAAAATGTTTATGTATTATTTAAACAATGTATTATTTCAATGACGTGCTCTTCACCAATGTTCTACTATTATTGTTCAGATGGATCCGGCACATATCGAATACTGTTGACCAGAACAAGAATAGTCCGCTAGCCACACTGACCACCCCGCCCAAAGATAAACGTCCTTACCACGACACCTCTTCTAGTTCTGTGGCATCCTCTAGAGATAGGAGATCTCCTTCCGCGAATCCTGAGTGGGATAGGTTGGTCTGATTGTTTGCAAGGCATGTACTACTGTGTAGTAGTAGTAGTAATCCAGATAACACTGTGTAAATAACACTCTATTACTTATAAATACTGTTTATAATCTTATCTAGGCTTTCTGTGCTATAAATAGATTATCGAATTTAACACATCAGGCAAGGTTGAATTAACTATATATATATGTGTATGTGTATACACATATATATAGCAATGAGTCAGCTAGTGTGAGTCATAGCTCTATGATAATATTCTATATATATATACACGCCTACAAGCGTATAAAGGAATAATCTATTAATGTGTTGATACAGCGTTGATCCAGAGAGTACACCAGAAGATGCCAGTTCTAGTGGTTTACTGATATCTACTCAGATGTCCTCATCAATGGAAGCCAGCGAAATGTCCTTGGATGATAACATGCCCCAACTGAGGCATCAAAGTGCCTTGCAGAGCAATAGTACAGGAGGTACAGTACCATTATATCTCTCTCTCTATCTCTCTCTCTCTCTCTCTCTCTATCTCTCTAGCTCTCTCTCTCTCTCTCTCTCTCTCTCTCTATCTATATCTCTCTCTCTCTATATATCTCTCTCTCTCTCCCTCTCTATATCTCTCTCTCTCTCTCTCTCTCCCTCCCTCTCTATATCTCTCTTGTATGCCATGTCTCTAATGTGTCCTCCCACATTTAGATTTACCTGCATGTGTCACAGTTGTCAAAGAAACCAGTAATTTTGTGCAACCGAATGAGATTGTCACTGAACTAACTAAGATTCAAATCTCCTCTAATAACGGTAATGTCTAATTGCATACAATACTATCTCGCTAGTTACACATCATTGTGTATATTAAAGATGTAAAAAAGAGGAGAAGTCTCATCTTAAATAAGGAAATTGAGGAAAATCGAAAGAGCTTAGTTCAACTTCTGGATATTGATTCTAAAGAATACGATCATATAGCTGAGGTTACACCCACACACCCACACACCCAGCCACACATACTGATAACACCTATATGTATCTATGTTATAGATGGCGCATGAACTAACATGTTCTACTTCTAATGTTGAGGCTAAAGAAATCATTCTATCTTCTTTGTATCAAATAGAAAAGCTAACGAATATAGTTAATGATGTCACCATTGATATTAAAGGTTTACTTTGTTATTATAATGATATGGTTTTCTTTTATATCTAAATAATCTGCACAAACATGATGCTATTTGAATCAAAAATTCATTTAAATAAAATTTGTATATGTATGTTTAGTATATTGTATATTTAATACACTAGTCTTTTACAGTAATATACATGTTTATAATATATATTTTATGAGATTGAAATATTGTAAAAATGTAACACTTTTATTGATTTCCTTTTCAATGTATATAATAATACCAGGGCCATGTAATTTATAAATCTATCCAGGATATATGATGAGTCATAATTCTATTTCCATTAGTAAAATGTATTGCTCTTATTAATAATTCAGTATATAATTATTATTTCTGTTATATAACCAAAATGTTGAAATTAATTATTTTATAATAGTAATATTATCATTAATATATATATATTTATATTATATTATTATTTATTTGATTATATTTCAGAGTAATAATTTTTTTTATTGTGCAATATAGACAATTATACATTTTTCAAGAAAATATATTTATAACATAATATATTATATAAACCATTAGTATTTATATAATATATTTTCTGGATTTATAATAATGTATATTATTATTTTAATTGTATACTCATATTATATAATTACTGCTATATTATTGCTTAGGTTTTGATACAATTATGTAATTTTACAGATGATAAATTAATAAACTCAACTGAAAAAATGTTAGAAAAAATCAATATCTTAAATAAAAACCTCGCAACACTTTTGGTTTGTTAACACCTTGTGCAATTTACTATTATTTTACAATTATATTAATTAATTCATATATATATATAAAAATTTCATACAATATAAAATTGAATATTTGGTGTTATAAAAACAGTGCTCTTTAATGGAACATACAAAAGAGGAGGCTAATCTAAGAGAACAATTAGCTCACACTCAACAGTTATTATCAGAAGCGTCTTCCAGAAGGTATAGATTAGATAGGTGCAATGAATGGCATTTAACATGTGCTCATGATGTTCATAGGAGATCATGGACCAGTGATCAAAGTGGAAGCATGACAACTTCCCCTCTGGTTGATATCTCTTCCGCTTCAGTATGTTCCCAGTCTCTGATATCTCAACAATCATCTGTATCCATGCAACACCTTTCCACTGAAGATATTGAAGTTCAAATAAACAGTGATTCGGAAATCAGGGAATCGAGACCTGATAGTTTTGTCAGCATTTGCTCCGACCCATCTCTCAGTCTAGATGAAGGTTTCAATAGCTTATCTTGCGCCTATCAATTATGATAATCATTAATATATATCATTGTATATCACAATAATTTCTTCATGACATAGTTAATCTGTTGATCAAAGTCCCTGAATATCTGTATTCTTATTCCTCATCTATAGCACACACTACCTGTTTAGCAGACACTACCTATTATTAACAACAACATCATCATGTGATAGACACAGGTCAGGTGATCTCAGACTGCGAACAAATGTATGTGGATGCGTCGAGTATCCCACTTCCTATGGATCCATGTCCTCTAGCTGTGGCTACAGAGGACGAGGAGCCTGTCTATAATGTGGAGAGTCTGCCTGTGCTACCCGACTTCATGCAAACTGTAGAGTGTACTATTGATACTGAAGATGACGAAGTAGATATAGATGACGATGATATACGTACTAAAGCTGCCAGTATAGTGTCCAGTATTGGTTAGTAAGTACTACCATCTAAAGTAACCCAATCATAACCCAATACTATTCAACTTAATTAATATGCACTTTAAATCGTGTTGTTATAAAAGAACACACTATTAATGATGACTAATACATGCATACAACTAATACAGGGACTACTGATTCAACTGATACTGATTCTACAGGTACAACTATTGTTGGATTGCCTTCAAAAGTATTGTAAAGTAACTATTTGTACATAATGCAATTTAATGCTGCCATTTAAATTATTGATACAGTTAATTCACTGTCTCAATTTTTGCTTATTTATATTCAATATATATATATATATATATATATATATATATATATTTATTTATATATATAAATCAATTTATGTATATTCATTATTACAAAATAAAATTTCAATATATAAAACATAATTTATTTTATTCATAACTATTTATTTAAATGATGTAATAATATTTCATAACAATTATGTAATAAGATATTCAGGGCTGATAATTTGTTTGTGTATTGAATATTTGTTATTCAAAAAAATATTAAATTGAAAATGAATATATTAGACATATATGTATATATTATTTATATATTAATTACAAAATATATATATATATTAAAGTATATATCATTTTAGGAAAATATTCTATATTTTTAGATACCATTGTATGAAATCATGACTAAAAACACATACAGGTAAATAATTATACATCAATATTATTTATTAAAAAAATAGAATTATATTTATTAACTAATAATCCTTTTAAAATTATCCATTATCCAGATATTCAATAATTTTGAATAATAATATAAACAGTCTAAAATTTATCGAGATATAATTTCATTTTCTGTAATAAATTCATAAAATAATGATATATGTGAACAGTTCTACAATTATATACATTACTTATATGTGATTTATATTTACATATCTCTAAATTTCTAATTATTTATCTATATATCTCTTTATCATAAAATATCACAATATATTTTAAAAATGCTTTAGTTTCATTTAAATACAATTAGATTTAATTGTAAAAAAATTAAAAATGAATAAAATATTGATTTTATATGAATATTCGTAATATATGTTTGTTTATTTTATTATTATGTTTCTTAAATTTAACTATAACTATAGTTATATAACTATATATATATATATATATATATATATATATATATATATATATATATTTATATACATTAAATGAACATACCAATTATAGAGTTGAATCCTAATTAGATAAGTACCTAAAATAGCAATATGATACATTTATTAATTATTTGACTTAAATTGTATTTTTAGTATAACATAGTATATATTTTTTATTAACAAAATCTACATTAACCAATAAAAATGAGCTAATATTTTATGTCCTAACATTTTATATTCTTATATCCTATATATTTCTTATACACACCTTGTATAAATCTTATATTCATTCCATGTAAAATTTATTCACAATTAGATAAATAGATTTTAATGATAAAATACATGTTTATTCGTGCATTGACATTTCATTAATACTATCTAAACTTTATAATAATTTCAAATAAATTAACAACAAATCTTGTTTTCTTTTACAATTTTATTAATTCAGATTATCTATATATGTTTTAAATACTATTCATTACTCACCCATATTTAGCTAATATCTCGATAAGCTACCAATATTCTATGATCCCGTAATAATAGGTTAATCGCGATTTACCGTAATAATATATTTAAAAATTAAAATTGTATAATACATTTTTAAAATCATTATAATAAAATAAATGAAACATTAAATTAGTTAAATATTAATACAAACTTATCAATGATATATTAATAATTTCCTACATTTTCTTTTGATATCTATTATAATCCATATATAAAGTATATACATAGAAATGATATTATTATATTTATATTTTTCTTATAATTTTATATATTTTGTTGTTTAATAAAATCGTTTTATCTGCATCATATATATATATATATATATTTGATGTAAATTTCATAAATATTTTATAATAATATATTTATTAAATATAATGAAAGAAAATTTGTCAATATTCTGTATATTATTATTGATATATTTTATAATAATATTAGAAATAATATGGTATTTAAGAATATTTTTAATTTATTAAACTATTATAATATTATCTAATCACAATTTTCATATCCAAATCAGAATATAATCAGTAAACATATTAATATATGTTAGTAAGGATAGGACATCCGCTCGGCATCTTTGCAAGGATTAATTTTTGTAATACGAGATATGTATTTATCATGTTAAATTATATTTCAATTAATTAAATGTTTGAATTAAAAATACCGTGGATATTTATTTATCTGTAAAATATAAAAAAAAAATTGTATTTCTATATTAATATTTTATTAAAAATACGAATTTATTTATAAATTAGGTTAGAATTAAACAATATTTTTTATTATTATTTATATAAACATTCTGTGTATTCAATTATATTATAAATTAAATATAATCATATTAAGATTGATTTAAAACAGTTATTGCATTGGTTTTTGCCTCAGGTTCAAATTGTTACTCCTGGACCATGATGCAATATGATAAAATAACTCAGAAAATAAAAGTTTCACAAAATATGCATCAAAAATAAAAAAATAAAATTAGATATATATATATTTGATTAAATTGACATTATAAATACCAACATTTAATTAGTTGATTAAATAGAATATAAAAATAATAATTTTAAATTATGAATTATGAAATATTACTAAGGAATTGAATATAAAGAAATTACTAATTATATTTTGTCTATTTATGCATATTTAGAGTAATTAATATAGAACACATTCTGCAATATAAGATACACAAATAAGGCAATACAAAACTTATTTAAAAGTAAATATATATTAATTAATATAGTTTCGAAAAATTGTATAATAAATTTGAGGAAAATAGAATAGGATAAGATTATTCTATAGCATATATGGGAAGTAGTAATAATGGAGATTAAAGATTATAATTGTGAAAGATTTGAGTTTATAAAGATGAGGTAGAGTGGCATAAACTCATATAAAATGTAGTATGCATATCTAGTTACATGATAGATAAGTAGTGTGGGTGAAATGAAGGAAGCGATTGGATTGAAATATTGTAAAGGTGATAAAGTAGTTTGACCATATATTTTTTCTGAAGAATATAAAGTAGATATCCAGTTATAGTTTACTTTGTTTCATTGGTTATTAAGTTTTAATTTATTATTTAAACGTATTATTTTCATTTCTTGTTTGATTCTATGTAAGATATCATGCTTATTTATGAGACAAAGATGTATTGAAAATTAATTATTGTAATATGTACATTTTAGATACTTATTTAGTTATTATTTCCATGTAAGTATTTCATCACGTGTTATCTATTGAATAAAAAGATTAAATACAATTTTAAAATCCATTACTATCTATATTCATATAATATTAATATATTGTAATTTTTGAATACAAATATTGAGTCATAAAATGTTAAAACAATTTATTGTTAAAGTTTCCGTATTAGGTTACTTTCCCCTACACAAAGTAACACATGTTTAGATAGTTTTCAAGTTAAGAATTAATCGTGAATATGTGGAGATAAATTATGTCCTACTTATTTAATTTATTACAAATTAGTTTTTTTTATGTAGATAAATCAAAGCGTAATTACAATTACTATATATAGTATAAAATATGAATAAAAAGAAGAAATCGATGTAAAAGTATGAGTAAAGATAAAATTTATTGAAAATATTAAAATATAATTTAAAGTAGAAACTAATAGTAGAACAAACAAATCACAAGGTTAACAAGTAATTAAAAATAGTATTACCATATAGGTAAATATATACTAATTTTCTTTTATCAATATGTACTAAATTCCAAAGTCCTGGTCTATATGATTAAATAATTATTAATATAGTTATATTTATTATAAGGTTGTATGAAATCAAAAGTGAAATTACGTATTAATTTTGTTTAGTTATTATTATATAATGTTTATAAATACATGGACATATGGACGAAGTTTTATAATATATTCTATGCATAAATATTAGTGTTTTATATTTAAACAAATCAAAGATATTTAATAAATTATGATTTATAAATAGTTTTTTTAAACTAAAATAACTAGGTTTAGAAAAAACGAATTTCAATGAGATTTCCAGTTCAATGAACGATGATTATAATCATAATTATCGATAATTGTCGATAATGAGCCAAGGAACTTTGTTTCAAACACTTGAACTAAAGGCTTATTTTCAAGTACTATTTAAAATTCTATATCATTTCTAAAAAACATGCAGTGTGTTTTATAAATGTTAATTGTCAACTTATTTGCACTTACACACTATTATATCATTAATTATCAACTGTAATTTACTTTAACTTTATTGGCTGAAAAACCACTAATTCTAATATTTGTGTCATCGGCAAATAGTATAAAAGTTTTATTAATAGAGCAGGTCGGCATATCATTAATAAATAAAATAAAAAGAAGCGGACCAATAATATATCCTTGGGGCATATAGCTATAGAGATAATTTTTCTCTAGCTATATGCTTGAGGACACCGATATCTATATTAGTGGTATTATAATAGACCTACAGTTATTATAAGTTATATGTAAACTGACTATCTTTAATATACGATGATAACTATGATATAGTACTCTTATACCGTAACATTCAATCTTTTTTAGGAGTAGGCCTATTTCATGGTTGACCTTGTCAAATGCTTTTTTAAGTAAATGAATAGACCAACACAGTATTTATTGGAGATCAGAGAATCAATAAAAACTTTTTGAAGATTTTCTATAGCATGGGGTACTGGGGTATTTCCGAATTCAAAATTGTGAACTACTAATTATGTTATGAAACGCATAGAAGAAAAGGTCTATAGTAAAGTCTTGAGGAAAAAAAATTCTAAAATGTTCTAAAATTGAAAAGTTAAACATATATAATTATTAAAGACATTACAGTTATCCGATCTATAGATGGGAATAACTTGTATTTACAACAAAAATCGGAAAAGTGATTGTTAAAAAAGAAATATTAAAAATATATGCTAAAGATTCAGCTATAGTGTATGACATTACTTTGATGAGTTTCATGTTATATCAAGTTAATCCTTGGATATTTTGGAAGAAAAATTATCAATAGTTTTAATTAACTCACTAATTGTGATAGATGATCAACATAATGAAGAATAGTCTATTTTTTTAAAGGTTTTTGACAGATGTATTAGGAAAACAAATATTTTTAGATAATTGACTACTGACTTTTATTTATGTTCAAAGTGTTCATTACATTTATTTGTTATTGTTTATTCTTTTATTTCCTATCCATGTATATCAAGTACCTACTGATATTTATGGATGATTTTTTTGTATAGGATTAATGAAAGAATTTAAAATTGACCATTTACTAATTGGATTTACTGTTATCTAAAGATTTAGTATCAAATCCATTTTTCACTTTCTTATAATATTCGTAAGAATATTTTTCTATTTTTTATATATCCTAATATTGTTATAATTCTATTATTTATGAATTTTATATACAGTTTTTGTTTTTTTACATGCTTTCTATAAACTTTTTGTAAACCAAGGAATATCTTTTTTTGCGAAAAATATTGTTAGATTTTTGTTTTTTAATAAAAGTGTTATCATACATTTTACTAAAATGTGTTATAAATAGGTCAAGAGAAATATTAATATCTTCAGATTTTATAAATTATATGTTTTTTTCATTAAGTTATTTCATCAAGTCATTAATATTGTTAGTATTATTTATATTGTGCGCTATAATTGGAATTTTTGATATACATTTGAAACGTAATTTATTTAATTTCATTAAATTTCATTAAGATAAAAATTGGCAAGTGATCTGTAAATTCATATTGTAAAATACCAGATGAAATATATGCAACATTTCCATTTTAACAAATATTGTCTTTCAATGTAGATGTATTATTACTGATACATGTTGGTTTATTTATAGATATATAAACTATCTATAACTCGAGTAAAATAGGTTGTATAATTTCAATAAATGTGCTTAAAAAGAATCTGTAAAATTATTGGAATTAAGTATGTCAATATTATAGTCTTCACAGAGAAATATATGTTTACCATTATATAAATGTAATGTTTCAATACAATTATTGAGATAAACAAAAGAATATTTTTCCAAGGAGGGATATATATCCATAAATTGAACTGATTATAATATTTCTAGTATCAAGATTAATGTCTACAGTAATGTTTTCAAAGTAAAGGTTACTAAGAGATATAATGACTATTTTATTTAAATAAATTGAACTCTTATTATAAATAGATACGCCACCAGCTTTTTTTGGTATTTATAATAGTATGAAAAGAGATAATTGATTGACACTGTAATTTAAATATATTCAAATTTAATTCATTTAACCAATTTTCACATATTGAAATAACATCACATTTATAATGTATAGAGTTAAGTAATACATTTAAATTATCAAAGTTTATAACTATAAAAGTGTATAACTCTAACTATAAACCTACTTCTATATTGGAGTGAACAAATTCTTAACTGGATCCTACAGGTTAATGTGGCGCACTTCTCTTCGTGATATATTTACTTCCTATTTCCGACATTATTCGTAAATATCCTAAAATTAGCCATCATATTTACGCTGATGATATTCAATTATTATTGATATTACTTATTGTCTCCATGAATTCCAATTCTGAGCTTTCTGATTATACATCTGAGATCATTTATTGGATAACCTAAAAATAATTATTAAAAAATGATCTCCTACTAATTAGGTTAATTCCTACTTAAAAAAACCGAACTTATGAACATCTCTAAAGGGGGTATCCCACTACAAGATTTTCCGGCAACTTGCCGGAAATATTATACATTTAAAACTATTTTATATCAAGTCGTAGGGATAACTAATGGGATAACCTAATGGGATACCCCCTATAAAGTTATTATATTTTAGGAAATTTGCCGGAAAGTAAGTGGGCTTCCCACTAACATTGTAGCTAACTTGATAGAAAATCTTTTAAAGTTAAAATATTTCCGGCAATTTTCCTGAAATACTTAAGTAGGTATATTAGTCCATATACTTATAATACTTTAAGTATTGTACACTTGTAGTGGGATACCCCCTTAAGGTACATGTAATATTTCCTACTTTATCAATTGATGATAAAATAATTCAGACTTCTGAATATGTGCGTAATCTTGGTGTATTAATGAATAGTACTTTATCGCGATAGTACACTATACGTGTATAGTGCTCATTTCAATGTGATTTCAAAATCTGCTAATTTCTATTTGAAAAAAATTACGAAATAACTATTAAAAATTCGCCATGTGGCGTTTCTAATATATATTATGAACTATTATTCTCCTAATATCACTAAGCCACTCGTAAATGCTCTAATGCTATCTAGATTATATTACTTTTGTTCTCTTTTTATGGTATTAAGAACACCGAAGTTTAAAAAGTTGACCAAATTATTTGATCATCTGTAAGATTAATACATAGGCTTAAGCAATGCGACCACTCTTTAACTGACATTCACCAACCCACTATGAAATGGTTACTGTTTAAAAAACTTTGTGATTTAGACTAATATCAAAGATTTTCCGAAGGAAATATATAAAACTTACGCGAAATCGTGTAATTCGAATTTGTATACAAAATACCCTGGTGCCACCTATAGCGGGTTACTTTTAGGAACTATGCGTTGTTTATAATGTAAATTCGTATCAAACTATACACTTTTAAAATGTTAAATAATATGCTTTAAATTAATATTTATATGATGAAAACTAAGTGTTCATTACTAATATATAACAAACAAATATGATATTTATGTTTTAAATGCTATAAGTATATATTTAGTAAGTAAAAGTTAATTTATATTGCATGTCATTTAATATAGCAATGAAAACATTGTTGTATGCAAACAGAGCCGAACATAAATCTATTTCAGTTATTTCGATACTACTGCTAGCAGCGGTTGGGGATATTACTAAATGTCGTTGCATGCATAGGGAGTGTTATATCTTTGCTAATATGCTTAATCATAATACGTTATTTCTAGGTAGATCTGGATATCTACGTGGCTTGTTTATGCGTCATCAGATGATACTTTACCATATTGGTGTTAACATATACTATCCTGTACAATCCAATACAATCCAATCCAATAGAAATGTAACATATGTAATAGTTATAACAAAATGTTATATAACATTTTTTATAAATAAGTATAAACTTGTAAAATTAAATCATATATGAAAGTTGTATATAGAATAAAATAAGTAAATGAGAATATATATATATATATCAGTGTTCATTCTAGGTTTCAGGGCAGCTACCACAACAAAATTATTATAGGGCATTTAAATATATGTTACTAAGTAAAATGTAGGATGACATATATGGGTAATTTCGCCATCTATTTATAAATTCATTTATGATAAATAATATATTAGATAGACACTTATACCCTGAGGCAATTTAAACCTGTAACAATTGTTACTTACAAAAGCTACTTAGGAGGCTTTTTGAATTAGAGATGTAAATAAATAGCAAATAAGTATTCGATTCGATTACTTATTATTCGTTTACAATTAAATGATTTACAAATTTTAATTCTAATACATTGATATCAAATAATTCTTTTTATATTCAATCTCTCAACATTTGATTCATGAAATATTCAGATATTAAAAATTTGATCTTCGAGCATTTATAATATTGAAAATTATGTTGTCGAGATCTTATAATATTGAAAATTATGTTGTCGATATGTTATAATATTGAAAATTAGGTATTCGAGATCTTATAATATTGAAAATTATGTTGTCGAGATCTTATAATATTGAAAATTATGTTGTCGATATGTTATAATATAGAAAAGTAGGTAGTCGAGATCTTATAATATTGAAAATGATGTTGTCGATATGTCTTAATATTGAAAATTAGGTAGTTGAGATCTTATAATATTGGAAATGATGTTGTCGATATGTCTTAATATTGAAAATTAGGTAGTTGAGATCTTATAATATTGGAAATGATGTTGTCGATATGTCTTAATATTGAAAATTAGGTAGTTGAGATCTTATAATATTGGAAATTAGATGGTTGATATGTTATAATATAGAAAATTAGGTAGTCGAGATCTTATAATATTGAAAATAATGTTGTCGATATGTCTTAATATTGAAAATTAGGTAGTTGATATCTTATAATATTGGAAATGATGTTGTCGATATGTCTTAATATTGAAAATTAGGTAGTTGAGATCTTATAATATTGGAAATTAGAAGGTTGATATGTTATATTGAAAATTAGGTAGTCGAGAAGTTATATTTTTAAAATTAGGTGTTCGAGTAGTTTGATATATAAGTAATTTGGTTCTCGATAATTTATAATATTATGATTATTGTAATATCATATATATAATTATATATTTATTATAGTGATGTAATAGATACTCTATAAAACTTATATATATTTACTTATTTTTTTATATAAATGTATTGGTAATATTACTAATCAATCGAATAGTATATTTATAATTTAAACTTTCATATTATTATAATGATTAATATAAGCATAATGATATATTTCGTGAGAAACACCTGTATATTATTATGTCAAGTATACAGGATTAGTTTTTCGTATCATTAAATACTATAATACATGGACATATATTTAGGAATATATAAATAAATAAGTTTCTATATATAACAAACTATATAATACAAATTATAAGATAATAAATATATAATATATATAGTAATTATTTTCATTAATTATATATTATATATATATAGGCAATTAACGATATATAATATATCATACTTATAAATACTTAAAAATACTTATAGGTAGATCAAAATATACAAAAATACCTATATATATATTAATATTATTAGATTATACTGGTACACATTATTATATATAATTTATATAAGATATTTTAATGTCATAATGTAACAAATTAATTAGAATGTATATTATAATTGTATTGATTATTAAAATTTAATAATTTGTTTGCACATTTTTGTTAATAACTTTTGTTTAAATACAAATTTAAAAAAACATAATATGAATTGTATTATATAATTTAATAAGCTTTCCAGTGATACCAATTTTATCATAATAAAATCAATATAAAATATGTCATGCTCATGTATCAACATGCAGTACGTACTCCGTATGCCGGTTGATTTTAAATTAAATATATATAATAACTAATAAGTAGTATAATACATGATATTTATGACATTATATTTTAAACATTATATATTAATTATCATACTTATTATAATTATTATTCTTATGTATAATATATAATGTTTAAAATATAATGTCATAAATATCATGTATTATACTACTTATTAGTTATTATATATATTGAATTTAAAATCAACCGGCATACGGAGTATTATAATAACATTAATTTAATGTAATAATAAAAATAATAATTTTAAATTTAATAATTAGATTATAATAAATTTAAAAAGTATACAGTTTAATTATTATGAATATAAAAAACAGTGAACTTATTAATAATATTGGTGATTAAATGTTTCATTATTTTTATATTTTCATGGTTTTTAATATCTCTAATATCACTTTTATATTACGTTTTAAAATAGGATTTTGAAATTATTTATTTAAAAATTACGAATTTTAAATAAAACAATCACATGATTTATATATATTGGGAAAAAAATAATTGGAATAAAAATAATTATTGAATTAATTTTCATATATCATTATAAATATAAATTGGTAGCAAATTCACTACCCAATATTTAAAGTTTGCTACCCAATTTTCATTTTGGGTAGTGAATTTGCTACCCAATCTAAAATAGATTATTCTAAATATAGTTCAAGCAGTTTATTATCATATTTCATATTTAATTTATATTTGAATCTAAATTGGGATCATAACAAGAATTCGACAGCAAGGACACGAACACATACTTGCGGGAGTTATATTTATATTGCGGGAGTTGAAATATTCAAATAAATATACATACGCGTGAAAGTAGATCCGAATGAAAGTAGATCCTAGCATATAGTAATTAATAATTACTAATTATATATATATAATATATATTATATATGTATGTATGTGTGTGATAAAAAAAAATCTAGCTCCAACTAGATTCGAACTCGGGACCTTCTGCTTAGAACGCATCGATGTGATCAAGGATCCTTTATAACACTGAGCCAAAACCCATATTATATATATATTATGCTATTCATTTTCCTATTTAAAAAACATTTATATATATATATATATATATTATAAATAAATAATTTTTTTAAAACTAAATTTGAATTATTACTATCAGAAATTACTCGATTATAATTCGAATATGTTACGTACGAATGAGATCGATATAGTTTTAGAATGTCCATTTAATAATTTAAATTTAATTAAAAATCAAATTTATTAACAAATACTTCATTGTACAGTTACTATAACGGATAGCATATTTATGACGTATAGTATTATACATATATAATATATTGATTCTACTTGAAATTAAATGGACATTCTAAAACTATATCGATCTCATTCGTACGTAACATATTCGAATTATAATCGAGTAATTTCTGATAGTAATAATTTAAATTTAATTAAAAATCAAATGTATTAGCAAATACTTCATTGTACAGTTACTATAACGGATAGCATATTTATGACGTATAGTATTATACATATATAATATATTGATTCTACTTGAAATTAAATGGACATATTAAAACTATATCGATCTCATTCGTACGTAACATATTCGAATTATAATCGAGTAATTTCTGATAGTAATAATTTAAATTTAGTTTTAAAAAAATTATTTATTTATAATATATATATTATATATTATATTTATATATATACACAGCATATATATATATATATATATATATATATATATATATATATTATATACATGCATGTATACATGTTACATGTATACATGCATGTAACATGTATGCGTATTATATCTGAATAATCGCGTATGAATATAAATTATATTGCAAATCATTTAAATGCATAACACATCACTGAATGTAACGAGCCTATAGCAAACTATTTTGCGCGCGCGCGCAGTATATTTAAGTTAGTATATTAAAGTTCATGTCATTGCATTGCAGTGTTGCCAAAGATTTTCCGTAGGATGCTTCGCTAAATCTTTGGTGTTGCTGTTGGATTCTTGTGATAATCCCTAAATTGTTTGTTTATATAAAATATCAAACTGATATAACAAAGGACAAATAGTATATATTCGCCATTATTTGAAAAATAATGAATTTATCCTAATGTTATGACAGAAGTTATTCATATTCTCCATTATTTTAATACTTAAATAATAATAGAATAATAATAATACATTTAATCTCCATTTTATAAATATTTATTGAAAATCCTCCATTTATTAAATAAAAATTCTTCATTATTTTAATACTTAAATAATAATACATTTAATCGCCATTTTACAAATATTTATTAAAAATCTGCCATTTATTAAATAATAAATTCTTCATTATTTTAATACTTAAATAATAATATAATAATAATAACACATTTAAACGTCATTTTATAAATATTCATTGGAAAACTGACATTTATTAAATAATATAATCCTGTAATTATAGATATAACACTTTTAATTAATGATATTACAAGTATATCAATAATAATTTAATAATTAATCTTAATCCATATAATTATATATTTAGGGCAGCTACCCACATAATTAGGGCACTTCCCAATTTGGGTAGCTGGGTAGCTCTAGAATGAACACTGATATATATATATACACTTATTTTTATATATAAATGTATTGGTAATATTACTAATCAATCGAATAGTATATTTATAATTTAAACTTTCATATTATTATAATGATTATTATAAGCATAATGATATATTTCGCGAGAAACACCTCTATACTATTATGTTAAGTATAAGGATTAGTTATTTGCTTGGAAATGTATTTATAGGAATATATAAATAAATAAGTTTCTATATAATACAAATTATAAGATACTAAATATATAATATATATAGTAATTATTTTCATTAATTATATATTATATATATATACAATTAACGATATATAATATATCATACTTATAAATACTTAAAAATACTTATAGGTAGATACAAATATACAAAAATACCTATATCTATATTAATATTATTATATCATACTGGTACACATTATTATATATAATTAATATAAAATATTTTAATTTCATAATATAAAAAATTAATTAGAATGTATATTATTATTGTATTGATTATTAAAATGTAATAATTTGTTTGCACATTTTTGTTAATATCTTTTGTTTAAATACAAATTAAAAAAAACATAATATGAATTGTATTATATAATTTAATAAGCTTTCCAGTGATACCAATTTTATCATAATAAAATCAATATAAAATATATCATGCTCATGTATCAACATGCAGTACGTACTCCAACGGTTGATTTTAAATTCAATATATATAATAACTAATAAGTAGTATAATACATGATATTTATGACATTATATTTTAAACATTATATATCATATATAAGAATAATAATTATGATAAGTATGATAATTAATATATAATATGATATTATTAAATATTAATGTATTTAATAAAAATAATAATTTTAAATTTAATAATTAGATTATAATACATTTAAAAAGTATACAGTTTAATTAATATGAATATAAAAAACAGTGAACTTATTAATAATATTGGTGATTAAATGTTTCATTATTTTTATATTTTCATGGTTTTTAATATGTCATATATCACTTTAATATTACGTTTTAAAATAGGATTTTGAATAAATATATAAAAATTACCAATTTTAAATAAAACAATCATGTGATTTATATATATTGGGAGAAAATAATTGGAATACAAATAATTATTAAATTAATTTTCATATATTATTATAAATATAAATTGGTAGCAAATTCACTACCCAATATTTAAAGTTTGCTACCCAATTTTCATTTTGGGTAGTGAATTTGCTACCCAATCTAAAAATAGATTATTCTAAATATAGATCAAGCAGTTTATTATCATATTTCATATTTAATTTGTATTTAAATCTAAATTGTTTGTTTATATAAAATATCAAACGAATATAACAAAGGGCAAATAGTATATATTCGCCATTATTTGAAAAATAATGAATTTATCCTAATGTTATGACAGAAGTTATTCATATTCTCCATTATTTTAATCCTTAAATAATAATAGAATAATAATAATAGGATTTTAATACTTAAATAATAATAGAATAATAATAATACATTTAATCGCCATTTTATAAATATTTATTGAAAATCTGCCATTTATTAAATACAAATTCTTCATTATTTTAATACTTAAATAATAATACATTTAATCGCCATTTTACAAATATTTATTAAAAATCTGCCATTTATTAAATAATAAATTCTTCATTATTTTAATACTTAATAATAATATAATAATAACACATTTAATCGTCATTTTATAAATATTCATTGGAAAACTGACATTTAATAAATAATATATTCCTTTAATTATAGATATAACACATTTAATTAATGATATTACAAGTATATTAATAATAACTTAATAATTAAACTTGATCCATATAATTATATATTTAGGGCAGCTACCCACAAAATTAGGGCACTTCCCAATTTGGGTAGCTGGGTAGCTCTAGAATGAACACTGATGTATACATATATTTATAATGAGTAAGGAAAATTAAAAGTAAAAAACAAGAATATAAACTGTTTTTTTTATTGTATAAAACTCCCAGTTGGGATCCAAATTATACTATAACATCAGTAGGGGAACGTATTACGTTCAACGTAACATAATACTGATACTTTAACAATACATGTTCTTAACATTGTATGACTCACTATTGTTATTTAAAAATTAAAATATATAAATATTTTATGAGTATAGATATTATTGTGATTTTAAAATTATATTTATTCTTTTTATTCAATAGATATTATAACGGGGGTATCCGTATTAGGTACCCATTTCCGAATACGGAAACACTATATACTACTAGATTAACTATATATTATTGATGAACCAATGAGATACATTACAATTACCTTATTTATAATTAATTTTATGAATAATTTAATATAATTTAATTAGTAATTAATTTAATAATTTTTATTATTTTATTAATTAATAATACAAGTTAATTATATAAATAATACATTTCTTAGATTTAGCTTCATTGGTGGTATTAATATTATAACGCACGTGACTTTTTATGAAAATCAGAATAGTTCACACGCTACGCGCTGATTGGTGTCAATATTAAGACATATATAGTGTCCGTATTAGGGACTTATATGACCAATTGATATTTGCTTATAACTTAATTAGTATTTGATAACAAATATACAATTATATATATAATGTTTATAATACTTTTGTTTTTAATAATATATTGTTATATTTTATATCGATACATATGTATATTCATGAGAAGGTTTTAAGTTGATATTTTTTTCATAAATTTAAAAACGTAATAAAAAAATCCGTTTATTGGATATATCAATATTATTTTGAGTAATAAAAAAATAAAAAATACTTGTTTTGACTATTTATATAATTATGAATATTTTATTCATTAACAATTTATTTGTAGGATATATGGTTTCTGTGATACCGAGAGTGTCCGTATTCGGGCACTGTCCATAGGTACTTTCCACTTTTTTTTTTCAACTATAAGACCAGCAATATTAAAGTTGTCTCTCTTAGAATATTGGTCAATGTCATCAGATCTAATACTGGCATCAATGAGGCTATTGTCTAAAATCTCAATTTTAGTTTTGAGATAATCAACCTCAGCTCTGACTGCTACGAGAGCATTTTCAGCATTTTCAATTATATGTTTAATATCTATGGTGACTTATTCTATTACATTATATACCTACTATTAATTGATCCTTTTTATTTAGTTTATCTGCCATTATAAACGAATATTTTAATTATTGCCAATACAATTTAATAATAATTATATATTACTTAATATATTTTAAGAAATATATCTGACAATAAATTAATTATAAAAATAATTATAAGAATATATGAGAAAAAAAATATATATCAATATATTTTATATTTTATGTATACATATAGTTATGTTATATTATATAGATTATATATCAAATGAAAATGAATAGCCTACATAGTTTAATTTATATCATTTGAATTTGATATGTGCATATATAGGGGAGAGTGCTTTAATATCGACATGCACGAAATATCGACACCCTATAGATCTCCTAAAATATAATTTCAATCAAAAAATATTTAATGTATGAAATGTTAATCAATATAATTCTAATTCATATGAGTATAATTTTTTTTTTAATTTATATTTTTTAATTATAAACAAAAAACTGATTTTTTCGTTATAAATCTAAATTTATGAAATTTGTGAAGTACATTATCGATTCTCAATCATTTGAAAATTTAAATATTTTAAATATATTAAATACATCGTATAGATCTAATTATATTTTACAATGTGCCGAAAAGATTTTGTATTTTTTTAAATTGGTTACAAAGTTATTGACGTTTACCTAAGCAACATACATTTTCATAATACCAACACCCTAATTGCAAGTAATATCGATACCCTTTAACTAATCAGCGTTATTTGTTTATAATATGCGTGCGTTATGATAATATTCATAAATAGACATAGGGGAAAGTAACCGAATACGGACAGTTCCTGAATACGGACACTCTCGGTATCTCAGAAACAATAAATCATACAAAAAAATTGTCAATGAATAAAATATTCATAATCATATAAATAGTCTAAAAAAGTATTTTTTATTTTTTTAATTAATTAAAATATTGCTGATATATCCAAAAAACTATTTTTTTATTACGTTTTTAAATTTATGAAAAAAAATTCTACTTAAAACATTCTCAAGAATATACAAATGTATCGATATAAAATATAACACTATATTATTAAACAATAAAACATTCTAAAAATTATATATATAATTTCTATATTTTTTATCAAATATTCATTAAGTTATAATCATATATCTAGATGTCATATAGTTCCTAATACGGACACTCTAGATGTCTTAATACAGACACCCTATAACCAATCAGCGCGCAGCGTATGAACTATTATGATTTTCATAAAAATCGCGTGCGTTATAATATTAATACTACCAATAAAGCTAATTCTACAAAATGTATTATTTAGATACATAAATTATATTATTAATTGAAAAATAATTAAAATAAATAAATTATTAAATAATTAAATTAGAATAAATTATTCATAAAATTAATTATAAATAACGTAATTGTAATTTGTCTGATTGATTCATCAATACTATATAGTTTATCTAGTGGTATATAGGGTGTCCGTATTATAACATGGGGTGTCCGTATTCGGACATGGGTACCGAATACTGACACCCTCGTTATCTATGCAATTAAAAGATTAAATAAAATTTTAAAATAACAATAATATCTATAATCATATAATATTAAGATATTGTAATTTTTGAATAAAAAGAATGAATCATAAAAAGTTAAGACCATTTATTGTTAAAGTGTCCGTATTAGGTTACTTTCCCCTACCTAATAATATACACATATACTTTAATTGACTCTACTTGGAATTAAATAGTCTTTCAGAAATTATATAAAACTCCTATGTACGTACAATATTCGCACTATGTAATTTAAAACTTAATATTTATAATATAATATAAAATATTAAATATTTTCGAAAATTAATTATAGGAAAACAACGTATGTATTGCGTGTGTTAAATAAAAGTAACGCGCATTTAATTATGACTGGATAGTGGATATTAAATAATATATGGTATATCTAAATATAGATATATTTAAGGTGTCGATATTATGTGACAAGGTGTCGGTATTTGAGGCAGTGCCTGTAATATAGACACCCCTGTTATCTCAGAGTTAAACAAACTAAATTAAATGTTAAAATAGCTATTATATATATATACATATAATAGCTATTTTATATATACCTTAATACTTATAAATAAAATTTGGAAATATTTAATTGAGAAATAATAAAGTTATGGTGATTTATTGTTAGGGTGTCGGTATTCGTGTACTCTCCCCTATAGGGTACATGTATACATGAATATACAAATATATAATGCATTCATGAATGATTTTTGTTATTATATAATCTTAATGTGCACATACAAATTTAATATATTGAAATGAGTAAGATTATATCATTTGGGATTATATAGAGGAAAGTCTCCGATTACCGACCCCCTCCTAATACCGACCCCCTATCGTATCTCAGTAACTATAAGCGATAGATATAAAAAAAGTATATATGCATGAACTGTTCATAATTTAATGATAAATATGAATAAGTATTTTGTTTTTAAAAATATTTAATTCTACAATTTTTATTTGATAAAATCTAATATTCTGTTTTTACTTTTTAAATATTTGAATAATAACTTTTTTAAAATCATTGTAAATACTTTATTAATTAAAAGAAAACTTGATTTTATGCATAATATTGTAGATCAATAAAATGTTTATAAATATTATAAAAATAATTTAATTTTAATAACTATTAACCAATATATCTTACTTATAGCAACCCATATTATTTTCCTATTACCGACCCCCTACATTACCCTAATACCGACCCCATGT